>VALG01005119.1:0-10959 GCA_009835305.1 Ipomoea purpurea
TTATTTAATCATTTTTAACATCAGAAACAACAAGCCTATTTACGAATTCGTCGTCAGATAATATTCATATCCCAAGATTTGATAATTTTCGATTGAGTTCTATCATAAGAAACTGACAGTAACATTCAATCCTGATAATATAATCTAAGGTGCATGGATTTTATCAGTAAAACACCCATATAATACCACCAAGAACACTCACATTATCTATCAAGACGGACAAACCCCAAAATGCCTGCAAAACCATTATCAAGAACCTACTTAAGGCTATGTTGTACCTTTTTCCCTAATAAGTTTCCATCATGTACGGTTTCTAAAGTGAAGGTTAATCTTAATAAGGGCCAATCAATCACACAATTATATGAGTTGATAAAATATCTCATCCACCCAACTTCATCAAATCTTCACAAAGTAATTCACCAATCGGATCAACATCCACTATAGGTTAGGAATTTAACACGCGTCAATGAAATGTAATGGGAATCATAGCATGAAATAATAAATTAGGGTATTTTATGCGCTTGAACTACACTTCGGTTATTTTAGGTTTTTCCCCTATCTGCGGTAATATTTCACATTACGTGAGCTATGAAGGTCTTCTTTAAAGCTTTCTTTTATGCTATATGAGTAGTTCTCAAGGGAAATTTCTGTGGAACTCTTTGTGTTGGTGAGAAGTTATTGATTTCCAATATCTAGGTGACTGTCTAAGGTGTCGCATATGGTATAAATATTATAGAATATATAAACTATAGGGTATTATTAAGGGTGCTTGTAATACCCATATTTGAGGAACTAGAAGTGGAGTTTGCGGTATTAGTAGTGAACGCCTATTTACTATGGTAAACTGGTTGGTATCTTATTTTACCTAAATAATTATATTTAATAATCATTTATTCTGAATCTTTCTACATTTGGACCATTGGTTAAGAGTAGGTTTGATTCTGGTTATTTAGGGCGCTTTCTCGCTAACGTGGCTTCATTCATCACTCCTCTCTCTCCCTCTCTTTATAACAAAAGCCAGTCCTTTCGTCCCTCATGGATCATATGCCCCTGGCTTAGTGTTTACATTCTCTACTATCTTTCCCCTAAAGAACATCTCGTAGTATCTTGGCCTCCCGGTTAGGAATGTGGCGACGTTTGTCCTTGTGAGCTCAGGGTAGGCCGGGAAAGCAGTATTGACTCGGCGCTCGCCACTCTGCAGCAATAGGACGAGTTCCGGGTGTACTGGTTTCCTGCTCTGGAACTGGCCCGCGAGCGGCCAAGTGGCCTCTATTGCTACGACAACACCCAAAAACATAACTCTCAACATATGTGAAATTTAATTATATGCATTGAACAATTTTATCTACTTGCGGCTGGTGTTGGCTGCGATATATACAGGGATGGAGAAATCCCCTTCCTCCTTGAGATGTATCTGTATTTCAGATTCATGGTTTTACACATCATCTTTATCTTGAACATATGTAGAAAGTTAATTGCTTCACTTGGGCATTGCGGCGTCCCTATCATGAACGAATTCTTAACTCCTCCTACACGATTTAATGTAGCTCCAGACATTTTTTTTACATCGATTAATCTCATTACACGTACTACACGTTCTTAATCTCTCTCTACGGCGATCCTACACCACACAATCGTTCGTACACTGAGAGACGGGTATTTTAACACATAGCTAAACCAGAACGTACGTATATTCATTTTACAGCTTTGATACCTCTATCCTAACACGCATTACAACTAACTAAACAAAATACAATCATTTGGCATGATAATTTCTCTCATATAACATCTCGCTGCTGCCTCTCTCGCTTTTGTGGAAGATTGTCCAAACGATCCGGCAAACGCTACTTCGTCAACTCTCAAGAGCTCTATTTTGGCAAAAATATTCAACACTCACGAGAGTAATATTCACACCTTATACTACGTGGTAGGAAATTTCTTTCAAAGTTTAGATTTAATCTAGGCGGAGGTCTGGGCAATTAAAAACATGCCATGCCACTAACCTGCAACCCGTGTTCAGTGCTTGCTTTAACGGTACAAATTTCAGAAATTGAAAAAACTTTATGCCCCAATTAACAGTAAAGGATATTAAAGGATGAAGGACTCTGCAGAGCTAAAAGGGATACAGTGTTTGTTTTTTGGTGTGATTATTCACGCAAAACTCCATGTGTTTTAAGGCATTAAATTGACGATCGTGCAGGTATATGAAAACTTTGATTTTAATGCTAACAGTCAACAGATATAGTGCATCATACTAATCTATAGAAGCTTGATATAAAACGTCCTTGGTATAGGAAAATATCATACAGGCGCACTTTTAGTGGAGGTATGGGAGTTTCTTTGTGCAAATAACGCAAGATTGAGTGCTCTTAGCAATCGCCCTTACAATCATACCTAACCCTCATATTTGATTTCTCTCTTGTCATATATCCGCGACTGGCACATATCTTGTTTCACCGAGCCTTGAGAGGCTTGGTCCACGAGCCAGAGTTGGTCAATGTGCTCGAGAGAACAGACAGGTTCTCTCCTCATTCCCGAAGTAGGTGACCCTGACAGTAGAATAGTCTTGAATGTAAAAACAACAAAACATCGAGTGTTTTTTGGCGTTTACATTGATGCCACGGATGGCCACTAATCCCTGCCTTCAATAACAGTTTGACAACACCCGCGGGTTTGATCAATACTCAACCAGAGATCATTTGGTGCCAAAAAAAACGACTTCGGAATACAAAGAAAGCGTAATGATCCTTACTCAGGACGAGCTGAAGCCGTACTACTTGTGTTGTTCGAGCATATATTCTAAAGTTACAATCACAAATAATCATATAATACCGTTCTGAGGTAGATTGAAGCAAAGGTGTTTATGATTCTTTTCACAATTCGAGGTACGTAATCTCCCTTGAATGGTGAGATACGTGTCCAAAAGCCCTTCGGTGTCTAAGCATATCACCAAAATTCCGGAAAATTGGTTCGGGTTCAAAGAGGGATACTAGATCCGTCCCGATTTACAAGTAGAAATATGCATTCAAAGGATAGTATGCTAAATTGTATATACCATCTGAGTAGCACGTAGGTTCCGAAGGGGTTTTCATTGGCATCTGTGTTGCTGTCGTTTGGATGGTGTACATTTTCCGGCAAAATTTTTACCGGTGATTTCGGCGAGAGGTTGCGAGCGGGTCTCGAAGTAGGCGTTTTCGCAATTATGGAAGCTTTTTTAATTGGCGGTGCGGCTCGGTGGCGAGGATAGGCGAATGTTAACTGGTAACTCAAGTTGATCAGTTTTGGTCAGAGGTGTAGGCGGTTAGGCCTATTTGATCGGCGTACGAGGTGAAGATATAATTGGTGGTAAAGATCGGGTGGAGTTGTACTGTCAGTGCCAGGCGGCTCACCACTCAGGCTCGAGCGGGTTAGTATACGCGGTGGAAGAACGTAGAGCATATCTGAGACCGTACTCAACGATTGTTCCACAGCAGAAGGAATCATCGCTTGGTCGTTGTGAATGACGGCGGCCGTCCAAGAGTTGGTTTGATCATAATTAATGCTAGAGAGGTATACTATGGGGAACTCAGGAGTGTGAAAATAATAATAATAATAATAATATAATTAAGATAATAGGAGGAGGACGTTGAAGAATGTAAGTAGAAGTGAATAAGATGTAGAGGAGAATGAATCGCAGAGTAGGAGAAAAAGCACAAGGGAAAAGAAGTTGTCGGTGTAAATTAATAATCCGGTCCAATTGAGGATTTTGGAGGAATTAATGTAGGTTATCTAGCGGATTTTTTAACCAAGGGAGCTTCTAACAATAGGTAGATCCATATCCTTATATATGAGGGTTTTAAAAATAAGATCATTACATAACTAATTCAAATGAATCTTTGACGCTAGTGGCGCTTAAAATGAGGTTTCATGCAATAAACTTGCTGTCATAGGTACTAAAAGGCTTTTATCTATATATATGTGCGTCGGAATCCCTCGCTGTTCGTGGGTTTCAAGTCGCACTTTTTATATGTGTATAGGAGAGACTTGATGTTCTTGTGGTCGTCCTTATTATGTCTCCATTATAGTTAGGGGGGAGGTTTTGGGCTGTAGCTATTGGTAAAACTGAAACTCCTCTGTTCTAGGGTGAAATGAAATATAGTAGATCTCCAAGTATAAAGCTAAATATTTGATTTATAAATTAATTTATACTCTGAATCTAGCTTAAAGAATAATATATAATTCTACGAAGGAGAGAGAGAGAGTATGAGCTTACTAGTAGGAGTTATAAACAGTAAAGGCTTATCATATCAATGATTGATTATATCGTATTTATATTAGATCTTTTCTTACGCGTGAGGTTGGTATAGTGATACAGACAGATGAGAGAATAATAGTACTTTCTGTGGCGTTTTGGATGGATTCCCCTCTATCACGAATGAATTGGCTACTATACGACTCCACCTCGAGGTTCGCTGTGCTCCGGTTGCGAGAGCGCGTGCTGATCGGGGCTAGAGCCTGACGAAATAAGGCTCGGAGCGCCGTATTTCCTTGGTGGCGTGCACCGTGTTGACCCATGGTAGGGAAGCGTGGCTTTGGGTTGAGTGCACTGGAAAGGCTTGTGGCCCTTCTTCCTCCCGCAGTTGAAGCTGCACCAATGGGTTGCGCCGTACAATCCTTGCCTCTATGGCTTGTTGCATTTCGGCAAGGGAAGCTATCTTGTATTAGTTTCATTGTTCCTAAAGGGTGGCCTTTGATTGGCAGATTGCTCGGTCTTCTGTGCCGGTGTCGTTCTCGTCTTTTTACAGTGGTGGTCTACCCTATGGTGTTTTCTCTTTCGTATTTGTTTTTCCTGAACCCCCGTTGGGTAGTTGGATTCGATAGAGATTTGCGGCACTGGAGTAAGCTCGTTGAGGGTCTGAGGCCTGCTCACCACTAGTGCTTTCAGGGCTTCGAATGTTGAGGCCCGATACGAATCTTTCTATTTTTGGTCACCTAGGTGGGGACTATTCTTGTGCGAAGCGTGCTAGTTCAAGAAAATCAGTTATGGTATTCCATGACGGTCGGCCATTCCTTGTTTAAGGGATGAACTCTTCCGTACAATGGTAGGGCCTTTACGTGTGTTGGATATAATCGTTCTCGTCGCGCTTGAGGTTCTCCAGTCGAACCCCGTTCTTTTGTCGGTAAAGGCGGCGCCCCTCGTGGATCCACCAGAGAATCGGCCTCACGTGTCCGAAGTAGAACAAGCTATCTCTACCGCGACGTTCTTCCCGGACATTCTACGCACCCCTAGATTTTGTCGAGGGGTCCGGATCCTTCTTCTAGGACCGCAGGGTCTCTTCCCCTGATAACGTGGGTTGGTCCGGTGATTTTGAAACTTGTCGGGCGAATTTCGAGTTTGCTTCATGAGGTGGTGCTGTTTTGGGAGGCTTTACTTCACTTAGTGCCTGTGCGACTTGTGTTAAGTTGTTGTAGGGTCTGTGTTTAAGAGGATCGTCTGTGCCAGGGTTCTGAGTCCTTGATTGTTTCTGTTCGGTTGCAATGCTAGGCTGTCTTCTCATGCGTCAATCGTTTTAATAGAAATGTTACGATCCGCGTTTAGTGTCCTCGCTTGATGTGCTAAAGTGGGGGAAGCGGTTTGCCTTAAAATAAGGGGAAGGGTAAGGTTACGTGTAGGTTCACGTCTCAAAGCGCGTCCTAGAGGTTCCTAAATCCTATGTTCCCGAGTACCTGAGTCCAACTTAGTGTTCCTACAAAGTACGATCTTAAGGGTCTTAATCCAAGGGTTGAAACTTAGGTCTGATACACTGTACCGATTTTAAAACTTTTAAAGACAGTATATAATGAAGGTAAATGACGCTTTAAGATCCCAAAATACGTTTATAAGAACACGTTTGTTTATGCCACCACCTGAGGGCTAGAGAACTCAGCATGCACAGGCTAGATTCTAACAATCTCAATTTGGTATTAATAACAAATCATGGGCACGCAGGCCCGAAAGGGGGAAGACTATCCTAATCCTACGCCTCAAGCCTATCAGCGGCGCTCGCAGTGATCTTATCGTTCGTGGTCTAAAAGCCAAATATATCTGTTCAGCGAGAGATGGCTGGTAACCCACTCAATGCGTTTTTGAAAATAAAATACATATAGAGATATATATAGAAATACGAAACCATTTTGAGGCATGAAGATATATCCTAGCGAACTCTAGCTTTTAAAAAACAGGGATAGTACTCGCGATAAAGCTAAGCACAGCAAGTGATTCAGCATGTATAAGTTCACAATAGGACAAGACAGATAGAGGGCCCCAAAGCGCCAATTAATAATCACAACCAACATATACAATCCCAACAATTGGTGATCCGTAGTCATTTCCAAGAGTACTCATACCCACAACACATCCACATCTCATCACACAGCACACTTTTGTGGTGCCAGCCAGGACCATCGCATGCCCGTACATAGGGTCAGCGGCATATAGTCTGACACGGCCCCAGCAGCACCCTGCCGCCGTATCACAACACGGAGGGGTCTTGCAGCGCGACGCGATGAAACGCGCTCATCATAGTTTGAATCGCAACCAACAGTAGACCTGCAGCCGCAAGAATGTCTCTGACCCGGAATACATGAAGCCGCAGCTCATGTAGAAACGTTTGATCCGGCAACAAACGGTGGACCGCAGCCCCAGAGTGTAAAGTCTGACCGCAGCCAGCTTCTTGACCGCAGCTCAGTGAATAACAATCCGATCGCAACGCGAATGGGGTATCATGCACACATAAACACATAGTACAAGCACATGCAACCACATTAACATTGGGAAGGGGGGAGAAAACGTATAACGAAATCTATGCGTGATCCTTCACATACTAAGAATAATCCTAAGGGGCTCATACTCTTCCACCTAGATCAACGGGATACCAATTCAACTACAATGCAATATATAAGACTCATAAACCTACGAATGGTACCCGAAATATCAAAACTAGACACAGGCACGATAGACGGATCCGTGGGACACCACGGGGATCGGGGAAACATCAAACGGGGAAGCCAAAATCCCGAAGTAGGTACAAAAAGCGGGTAGCCGGTGGGTGAGGGTCACCCGCCGGCGCAAACTTTCTGCGCAGCGGGTGCCCGGCGGGCCAGCTGCCCGCTGCCGGCGATGCCACAATTAGCCGGCGGGTCAGTGGCAGAGTCCATAGCCCCACCTACCCCCCACTGACTCTTTTTCATCACAAAATGTCCCGGGAACCTTCGTGCAACCGAAACCATGCTTAGACACTTTCAAACGCAATTAACAACAACACGTAGACAATTAACAAATCCAAAAGCGAGGAACATAACGGCACATAACCTATCCATGCTTTTCTAAACATAATCAAGCACCCAAACATGCCGATTCCACACCCAATATACCAAGCGAATAATTCATACGTATAGCCAAACTAGGGGCATTGTTTTTTTCTAATTAATATTATAATTGTATTCTTTCTATAGGAGCCATGGTTAAGTAATTAATACGGTTTTAGGGGTCGTACACGGGGTGTTACGTTAGAGTAGGTGCAGCAGCGAAATTAAATAACCATAAAGTGTGTGTGAGATTGTGAGCAGTATACGTTTTCGTGTAGAGCAATTATGTAAAGAGCAGTAAGTAAAGAAAGCAGTAAAGAACACAAGACAATTATTGTGGTTCGTTGAGGTGGTGTAATCCTCCTACTCCACTTGTTCTTATCTCCAAGAGCAATTCCTAAATATTACCACTCCTTGGTTCAAAGATACAATGAATTTCCGTGATCTAGGTGCTTGATCACAAAGCCCCGCACTAATCACGCCCAGTGACACCACACTGCTGCTTCGGGTTTCACGTCGGCACGCTACTATCCCAGGATTTCACGATCCGCGTTTACTTTCCCCCCGTCTTCCACACTCCGGTAGAAACGTAATCGTGATCTGGTGCTTTGATCACCAAGCCCCACACCAATCACACCCAGTGCTCCGACACTGCTGCTTCGGATCTCACAGCTCCGTGTGACAATCCAGGATTTCACAGCTCCGTGCTACTTTCCTTCCTTCTCTGTGTTTTGCTCCCAAAAACAAGTGTTGTCTTGCTTCCAACTTCTGAGACTCTGTAGCTTGATCTTCAATGCGCAGGTCTCTTTGATGAAGATAAACACTCTTGAAAGATTTCTCTTGATAGATCTGAGTGTTTTCTCTCTTTTGATGAATCAAAGTAAAACGCTTGATTTCTATGCCTCTGTTTTAGCTCTATTTAAGAACTCTCTGAATATTTCTTCTTTGGCTCTCTGAGTTCTTTTTCTCACACTTGAAGATTTCTAGGCCTCCTTAGATTTTTGCTCTCTGCTCTTTGCTCGTTGTCCCTGATTCTTCAAGTCTTTCACATCTTCATCAATTTTATAGCTGGTGATGAGAATCTGTCCGTTGGATAGAGACGCTCTCCATTTTTGAAATCTTGTATCATTTTGTCAGAGATCTTATCTTATCTTCTGCAAAAATGTCAGAAAGAGATAAGCTAGCCGTTTGAGAGATCTTCATCTCCATGTAAATGAGCTTCCAACCTTCATATGATATTCCTCTGGTTTTACGTTGGGTGAGAATATCTGGGTGTAGAACGACTTCTCTGATTAGCTCTGAAGTGGTCCTTGTATCTTTGGGATTCAAAATTATATGGTTTTACGTTGGGTGAGAATATCTGGGTGTAGAACGACTTCTCTGATTAGCTCTGAAGTGGTCCTTGTATCTTTGGGATTCAAAATTAATCATTAATTTAATCCCATATAGTATTTTCCGAGAATATTTTCTGCGTGCTGAGTTTCGAACTTGAGCCATTTCGCATAATATATCAAACATCATCCACTTCATCCATACAACTATTAAGTAAATCTCCAATCTTCTTTGATGTACTCCTTTCTTTCCATAGATGCTTGATCTCCAAGTTAATTTCATGCATTCTTCGAATCTTAATTTTCTTCGTCGAAAATTCTTCTGGGATATCTTCTTTAGTAACATTGACGTGAATATTGCACCATTCATCTTCATCTTCAATTTGCCATTTTCTCCTCACAAATTCATGATTTTAGGCTTGATATCCTCTTCTCCCATTTTCATGCATCTTCCTCTATTTTTCTCTTTTGCAACTTAAATAATTTCCCGATCATGGTCTAAGACTCTACTAGACTATAGAAATAAAATTGGGGGATCTACAAATACATATTTGGCATATCAAAACCATTACACTTTATCCTAACAATTTCCCCCCTTTTGATATTGCCAAAAACCTATACTCAGTCATTGGCTTTAAGTCTTTGAAAAATAATCTTTTTGCTCAATTTTATTTGACAAGCCAAGATGAGTTTAACAATGGTTTTTAGACCAATCAAAAAAAATTGTGAATTAATTTTCAGACAAACTCCTAAACGCATCTTGAATTATTTTTATTTTGATCATCATCAATTTTTAATTTTGTTGTGCGTTTGACATATTTCTTGTCTTTTAATTCACGAAAATCTAATTACATTAAACAAATAAATTAAAGACTCAAAATAGACCTTGGGAAATTATTATTGATATATTTCGGATTTTTAGAGAAAAACGCAACAGAGGTTCGAAAATAGAGAATATATCAGCTTAAGAGAATTTTCCAGATTACCTTCTGGGTTTCTTCACTCCCATGTTTTTCTTCAAAATATCCTTGATATGTTCCCTGAGCTTGAAGAAATCATCTTTGAACTTTGCCTTCTGGAATCTCTTTTGTAACTTGCCCAGCCATATAAAATCCAAAAGCTTCCTTGAGATTGGTGCCCGGAAGAACTCCAGCTTCCCACCATACAACACATTCTTCGAAGCTTCTTTCTTCTCCAAGATTCACGACCATAGTTCCGGTGAAATCTCTTAATTCATACCACATCTCGGTTCTTTTCCGTTTACCTTCTTCTTCTTTATTTTTATCCGAGATCCATTGGGCTTGATCGGCTGCAGGCCATTTCTTGATCATGCTTGGTAATTTTCCATCGTCCATACGGTTGTCTGAGTGGCGGGACCTTTTGAGCATTCAAACCAGCCACGAGTTTCAGCAACTTTCGATGTACTCGTACCAAGACTAGGATTCGCGAACTGAGCAAAACAATCGGAGATGGTTCTTTTGAGGTTTGTCCGCGGCTTCGGCCTCTACCTTGAGTAGATATTACTGGCTGTTGTTGACTTCCAAGAATAAATTCTTGTTGTTGCAAAGCCAAGTGACTGAGAATTTCTTCCCCTTTTGGCGTTATCAACCAAAAATGCAAGGGTCTTAAAATCTCGGTCTTGGTTTGCCTTCACAGTTTCAACACTGTTGTGCATTTCAATGGAAACGGTTTGCACGTTGTCCAGCTTGTTTGTTGTAACTGCGAGTTCAACTTCAAGTTTGTTGATTCGGCTTTCTTGATCTTGAATCGCTTTGATTTGTCGCATGTGACGTTCGTTGTGAATCTTTTCAGCTGCTTCACGTTCCTTCTTCATGAGTTGAATGACTTCAACTAAGCCTTTGTCACTTCTCCTTTCAAGATTCTTTCTGTTTTGTCAATCTGAGTCTTCAAAAATTTTGATGCTCCATTAATTCTTTCAGATTGACTTGGGTATTCGTGTGTTGTTGTTCTAGCATTTGGTTTTGTTCAACCATTTTTTCTCCAATAGTTTGACAAACAACATCACTGGATTCGGCAACCTTGGCAAATAAGGATGAGAATATGCCATCTTCTAGTTCATCCATCTGCACAAAATTTTGAGGGATCCGAATGGACTTCTATTCGGATATGTGAGAATAACTGTGTCAATGAGTTGCTCCCGTTCTTCTTCAGGTGATTCGGCTTCTTGGTTGAGATCACCAATTTCTTCTTCTAAGACCTCTGTTCTCGTGTAGTTCTCTATAAATAATCTTCATTTTCTAAAACAGGGTCCATGATGTGCATGGTAGACTCGGTATTGTGC
>VALG01005129.1:0-15181 GCA_009835305.1 Ipomoea purpurea
GTCCGTCTGCTCCGGTATCGTCCGGCTGAACAGGCCTTGTGCTGCTTCTTGGGGTCCCCGCCGTGGTTACCTCCATCGCATCCAGCACCCCGACCCAACCCGCGAAGACCGCAGCGTCTAGCCCGGGAAAGTTGGGCTGATGCTCCGGCTCTACATGGGGTGGAATACTGGAGGGGCGGCGGCTGGATGCCGTGTACGCGGGGGCATATACGTGAGGATATTCCCCGGCCGGGGACGGATAAAACATCGGCTGTCCGGGGCCAAATACCCGTTACGAGGGGTCGGGTATTGGATACTGCCCGGGAGGTGGAAACCCCGGCTGACCGCCATCGGGAACTGACAGGGGTGGAAAACCGGTTGGCCTGCTGGTGGTACGTCGTTGAGATATTGCAACGGGTAGTGAGCTGCTTGGTGCATCGGCGGATGTGTGTGAAAGGTTCAGATTAAGATCACATACTCTGACCTTGGTTGTCGCTGGCCGCGTCACCTTTGGTCGTAGTCATTGAGATCTTGCCATGAATGGAAACATCGTAGCTGATGTTGTAAAGAAAAGGTCTCGAGCTCGGTTGACGGTAGCTTCCTGCTCGATCCCCACAGACGCGCCATTGATAATGTAAATACCACGTACTTACTATCAATAAATAACCCAGATCAAATAAAGCAAGTAAAACTTTTATAACCCGGTAAAGTCCTAAGTACAATCTACTTGGTTTGCAACGAGTACCGACTGGATGCGGTCGGGAAAGCTCTGAATACAACCTAATTGATCGTCCCAAATCCTACATCTGTGGTGTCGGAGGGTAATTTAAATAGCGCGGAGCCTGACGACAAGAATCCGGCTGGTCGGCATGCTTCACCCACGTAGCCACCACCGTGTCATTCCGCCCCGGGTGCCCGTCTGTCATCGCCTAGTGCTGCCACGTGTCTTTAGTCAGCTCCTGCGCCAAAGGGCTACCGCTCGGTGGTCGACACTCTTGATCGGGCTCTTCCGGTCAAGTCCCGACCGGATTCTTCAGCGTAAACCGACCTGCAACCTGCAAAATAAGTAAGAAAGGGGCTCGAGGTATGTCGTCGGGGTATTTCCTACCCAATGTGCTAGAATAATATACATTATGAGTTAGAATGAATTGAAAACTTTTAGAGTAAAATAATGTAATTATGTGTTAGAATAATATATATTATGAGTTCTAAAAATATATATTGCACGAGTCAGGAAAAAAAAACGTGGAAATAACATCGTTTAGAGGATTATGAAATTGCCATGTGACTTATTGCGGTTATAATATTTGAGATGTCCTAAATATTATTAGTCTGTTTTACTATATTACGGTGGTCCAAAATGGGTAACAGGCCCAATCTATGGGTAATTAGACGCAAATTATAGGAGCGTTATGTTGTGGGGCTTGCTGTGCATGGTGCATACGGATGCAAAAACGATGTCGTTTTATTAAAAACGCGTGTTTTTTCTTTAAAAAAAATTCAAGTTCGATTCCCAGCAACAACATATTTTGAATTTAAAATTTCAGAATCAATGACTATAATTCCATAATTGATTAACTATAATTCCAGAATCTAATCAATGAACTAATAAATTCCATGACTATCCAGAATCTATGAACTATAATTCCATAATCGATGAACTATAATTCCATAATCGATGAACTATAATTCTATAATCGATGAACTATAATTCCATAATTTTATGAACTAAAATTCCAGAATGAATGAACAACAAATAAAATTATGTTGCTGGGAATCGAACCTGATTTTTTTTTAAAGGGAGACGCGCGTTTTTAATAAAACGACGTCGTTTTTGCATCTATATGCACCATGCATGGTGCATACGGCCTGTCACAGCCATAATATCCATGGGTTAGACTTGTGTCTATCATGTATATAGTAACACACTGTACATTATTCATAATTTCTTATATTGTAAAATTCATAATTTTTATATTGTAGATTCATAATTTCTATTTGTAGATTCATAATTTTTATATTGTAGATTCATATTCTATACCGTATATTCATAAAATTTATAATGTAGATTTAATAATTTCTATATTGTACATTTATAATTTTTGCACTGTAGATTCATAATTTCTATAGTGTAGATTCTAAAATTTATAATGTAGATTCATACAGTATAGAAATTATGAATGTGCAGTATATGAAATATGATCTACAGTGATAGATTTTAAATAAATCTACAAGTATAATATGGATCATTACTTTCTATAGTAATAAAATTTATGAATCTACAAATAAAATTATGAATGTACAGCGTGTCCACCATGCACTATGGTGGACACGGGTCCACAGCATAATTTGTCCAAATTATATATGGACCAGGGTCTATCTTGCTTTGTAAATCCTATTTCAACAATAATTTTCAGATTTTGAGTCTATAGTTGATACATTTTGTATCTGTAGTTGATAGTTTTTGTACCTGTAGCTATTATATTATGTGTCAAAAATAACCTTCAAATTCTGTATATGTAGTTGACATATTCTGAACATGCAGTCGACAGTTTTTGTACTTTAGCTATCATATTATGTGTCGGCAATTATCAAGTTATTTGTTTGCATGTACAAAAAATATTAATTGAAGGTACACAATTTTTGTATCAAAATTTAACAATACATTATGAATCCTGATCTATAGTACTACAATTGGTAATTAGAAAAATATCACCGTTTGCGACATATGTTGAACTTAAGACGCCCATCATAGCAGAGATCATGGAAAGCGGATGCAGATTCCAAATTAATCTTGTATATAAGAAATCACTGTTTATGGAATTTTGTGGGTTTTTTTTATGGCGAAGGGTCTACATGGATGAGAAAGAGAAAGGGGGAGAAAGGGCAGTGGGGAATTTAGAAATTTTGTTCAGTAAATAAACATTAAAATAAAAAGAATAGCTTAAAAAAGATGAACAGTTAAGAAGTTAGCCATAAATATTGTTAGATATGAGCGAAAAATAAAAAAATATTTATAACAAAATATGGAATATAATTAATTTGATAAAATAATTCTAATAAAAAAAGACATTATAAATTACACATCTTATTATTAATAGAAAATACATTATAAATTAACATTTGAAGTTAGCCATGAATATTGTTAGATATGAGCAAAAAAAAAATATTTATAACAAAATATGAAACATAATTAATTTGATAAAATATCCTAATAGAAAATGACATTATAAATTACACATTTATTATTAATAGAAAATACATCATAAATTACACATCTGCCATAAATATTGTTAGATATGAGCGAAAAATAAAAAAAAAAATATAACGAAAAATAAAAATATATAAAACATAATTAATTTGATAAAATAATTCTAATAGAAACACATTATTAAATTACACATTTTATTATTATTTTTTGAAAGGATACACATTTTATTATATTAATATAAAAGTAATTACATATATTTTGAAAGCCTAATTGTGTTGAAGCCACTATTATTACAAATAGTCATATAAATATGCGTAATCCATAAGAGAGATTTAAACCTCTACCCTTCCTTAAGAAGACACGCTTGCTCAGTCATCTAGGTTGACTTATTTCTTGTTAACATTATCTGTTTTCTTATACTTATACTAAACCATATACTATATATAAATACATGCATACAAAAGTTATATATGGAGTTGGGGAGGGAGTGGAGTGAGTAGGGCAGCTGCCTCACTGTCCCTACCGTAAGTCAGCCCATTAGGAAGGGACAAAAATATTCAAGTACTCCGTATTAAACTTAAGACATCATTTTTCTTGTAATTCGTGAATTAAAAGAAAGAATGAAGTTAACGCGTACCAATAGCGCCTAGTTGTGTGCATCAAGGTGGCCCTAGCGGGCACCCTTTGTAATTAGTTCGCTTTTAAAATATCTATGTCCTATATGAATAAGAAAAATTCAATAGTGAGTTTATTGATTGAATGTTCTAAGTAGTGAAATTTTATATTAGAAAACACAAATAGCGGATAGAGACTTTCAAATCATCACAAGACCTACCGGGAAGGGTGCTTATGGGAAAAGTTCATACTCGCTGGGTTATGTTGTCATCGGGAGTTTAGTTTTTTGGGGTTGCCTTTTGCAGGGCTGGTTCAGAGAGGCAATCGTTATGCAGGTGGACCCGTGTCACTTGCAGCTGGACACGGGTAACGTGCCGTAACGCACTGTTATCTCTTTTTTTTTTTTTTTTTTTTAATTTCATACGCTCGTTATAGGAGTATATGTTCATAATTTTATTACTATATGTTAAAAACTATACATTCATAACTCCATAACTGTACATTCCATAACTCCTGTACATAACTCATAATGTACATTCAATCCATAACTGTACATTCATAACTTCCATAATTGTAACATTCATAAATTTTCGAAGCTTTATGTTCACAATTTTAGAGCTCTATGTTCATAATTTTATCACTATATGTTCATAATTGTAAGTTCATAATGTCAGAGCTATTTGTCTATATTCGATCAATAACTGTACATTCATAACTCATACTGTACATTCATAACTCCATAACTGTACATTCATAACTCCATAACTGTAGTCGTGTCCCCACAATTTTATGTCGCGAGCATAGATTTATTAATTAATAGAATCTGGGTTCGAAACCTGATGTTTACATGTATTCTTGTGTGCCATTATGTATTACATTGTGTGCTTGATATTAATGTTGTTTGTGTGCCAATTTTTTTGTTCGCACAGTCCTCTATATAATTGTTTCTTCATTTTGACTCAACCATATATAATATATAATATATATATATATATATATAATATATAATATATAGTATACTATATATTATATTATATATATATATAGATATATATAATATATATATATATACAATAAGAGCCCAAGAGAGTAGGCCTAAAAATGGGTTAGAAAATGTGGTCCGTCACCAGATTTTTAATCAAATGAATGGGCTCAGATTGGATCAGATTTTAATTTTTTTCTTAATATTTACTATTATATCCTTAATGAATATGATTTTTCCGTTAATATTAACCTTTTCGTTATTTCTGTTAGTTCCCGTTATTTATTCCATTGATTCAATAAAAAAAGGTCCTTAAGTTCGAAGTTCGAACCCCATCCCAATCGAAAGTTGGCATATTTAGTACTTTATTTTATTTTATTAAATTAAATAATAATTCAGTAGTTACAACAAAAAATAATACATAATGCATTTCGATCTTTAATTAGAATTATGTATCTACAATGTTTTTATTCAAAAATTTATTTATTATCAATAAAATTAAATAAGGATAAATAATTTCCATTAGTTATGATTGTCTTTATTTTTTCTCCAATATAAAGA
The DNA here is from genome assembly GCA_009835305.1 of Ipomoea purpurea. Classification (NCBI taxonomy): domain Eukaryota; kingdom Viridiplantae; phylum Streptophyta; class Magnoliopsida; order Solanales; family Convolvulaceae; genus Ipomoea; species Ipomoea purpurea. The sequence continues at coordinate 5,349 of VALG01005129.1, forward strand.
ATCTTTACATTCAAATTCATCAATATGATTATATTAGCTACAGTCCCTGACCAATGTCTTTACATTGTTTTTCCCATGTAAAAATTCTTTACATTCAAAATTATCCAATTGATTATATTCACTACATTGGTCTATTATCTTTTTTTGACCTATTTTTTTTAATTAAATATCAAGTTATAATACAAATAATGTTTTATATAATTTATATTTAGTATTTTATTATACCATGTTAAAAAATTAAGAAAAAATAATAATAAAGTTACATAATATTAAGCTAACTTGAGAAATTGTTGACAAATAGAGTATTCAAATTCATAACCAAATTTGAAGTGAGAACTATCTCGTAATGTTCTTGTTTGACCCAATCAGTAGTGTTAAGCGTTAGCGGATATACTTAGCTTATTTGACCAGCGAATTATATCAACGGTGGGTAAAAAGATATTTGAAAAAATTAACTTTTTAGATTAACATGTAAAATGACTAAGGGTAATACCATATAATAATAATATCAACAATAATAATAATAATAATAATAATAATATAAAATAATAATAATAAAATTGTTTTAAAAAATAAAAAAAATTAAGCCAATCATATTAACATTGGGGAGATTTATTACAAAAAGTAAGTATTCAAATTACACAAACAAATTGAGTGGAAAAGCTACCTCAAGCAATGTCCTTGTTTGCCCATCAAACAATTAGCCTTCCAATATTAGTATATATTCTAAAAATTTAAATGGCCTAATTTTTATTTGCGCCTCTCCGCTTATGTCCCGTATTTGGTTCAACGCATATCTATACAATTATTTATTGACAATTAATAATCTTGACTATATTATCTTGCATTTGTAAACTTGAAATTACCTATTCAATTATTTATTGCTGATACAATACTAATATAATCCTGCTGATATACTTTAAAGTACTTATTAAAAAAAAATATTGGGCATTATCTCAATGCGCAATGCGCGTTAAAAAACTGTATACTAATAAGAGCCAAGAGTAGTTAGTGCCTATAAATAGGTAGAAAAATGACGTCAGTTTTTTAATCAAAGAATGGCTCAGATTGATCAGATTTTAATTTTTTCTTAAGATTTACTAATTTATCCTTAATGAATATGATTATCCGTTAACTTTATATTGTTAATTTCTGTTAGTTCACCGTTAACTTATTCATTGATTTCAATAAAAAAGTTTTAAGTTCGAAGTTCGAACCCCATCCCAATCAAAGTTGGCATATTTAGTACTCTATTTTACTTTTATTAATTAAATAATATTTAGTAGTTACAAAAAATAATACATATGCATTTCATTTTATTAGAATTATGTATCTACAATGTTTTTATTCAAAAAATTATTCATTATCAATAAATTTAAATAAGAAATAATTTCATTAGTTATATTGTCTTTATTTTTCTCCAATATAAAATTCTTTACATTCAAATTCATCAATTGATTATATCGCTACATTGTCCCTACAATGTCTTTATTAAAAAAAATTATTCATTATCAATAAATTAATTAAGAGAAATAATTTTATTATATTATATTGTCTTTATTTTTCTCCAATGTAAAAATTCATTTACATTCAAATTCATCAATTGATTATATTCACTACATTGTCTATTATCTTTTTTGTGCACTATTTTTTTAATTAACTATCAAAGTTTAATACAAAATAATGTTATATAACTTATTTACGCAAGTATTTTATTAATAACCGTGAAAAAAATTAAAGAAAAAATATAATTAAATAAAGCCAATCATATTAAGCTACTTGAAGGAATTTGTTGACAAGAGTATTCACAATCACCAACAACCTAAACAATTGAAAGTGAGAACTATCTCCGTAATGTCCTTCGTTTGACCAATCAGTAGTTAGCGGTTAGCGTTAGGATTATATTAGCTGATTTGACAAAAGCGATTATATCCCCCCAACGGTCGGGTAAAAAGATATTTGAAAAAAATCAGTTTTTAGATAACAATGTAAAAGACCTAAGGGTATACATATATTTAATAATATTGAATTGTTTTTAAAAATAAAAAAATAAAAAAATATAATTAAGTCAATCATGATTAAATTACTTGGGAAGATTTATTTACAAAAAAAGTATTCAAATTAACAACAAATTGAAGTGGAAAACTACATCGCAAATGTCCTTGTTTAACAATCAACAATTAGCTCTTCAATATTAGTATATAATTTAAAAATTTTATGCCCTAAATTTTATTTTGTCTCCTTATGTCCCATTAGTCCGCCGTATTTGGTTTCAACCAATACCTATACAATTAATTGTTATTGGACAATTATATCAATCTTGACATATTATCTTTGCATTTGTAACTTAGAATACCTAATTTAAATACGCAAATTCAACATTGCAAAATTAAATTTTAATGCATGAACAAGTTCTAATATAGATCATGCCTTGATATACTTTAAGATACTTTAAAATAAAATAAATTGGGCATTATCCCAATCGCGCAATGCGCGGAGTTCGAAACCCCATCCAATCAAAGTGACATAATTAGTCTGCTATTTTACTCTTTATTAAATTATAAATAATAATATTAGTAGATACAACAAAAAATATACCATATGGCAATTTCTTTTATTTTAGAATTATGGTGTCTACAATGTCTTTATTCAAAAAAATTATTAATTATGCAATAAAATTAATAAGAGAAATAATTCATTAGTATATCGCTTTATTTTTCTCCAATATAAAAATTACTTTAATTCAATTCATCAATTGATTATATTTATACTTTGATCTATTATCTTTTCTTTGTGCACTATTTTTAATTAAAATATCAAAGTTATAAATACAAAATAATGTTATATATTTATTTAAAGTATTTTATTAATACCATGAAAAATTTAAAAAAAAATTTTAATAAAGTCAATTATATTAACTAACTTGAGGATTTTGTTGACAAAGAGAGTATTCAAATCCAGCAACAAATTGAAGTGAGAACTACTCGCAATGTCCTTTGTTTAAATCAGAGTTAGGCGGTAAGACGGATTTATGATGACAGCGAATTATATCAACGGTTGGTAAAAAAATATTTGAAAAAATTAGCTGTTAGATAACATGTAAAATGACCTAAGGGTGTACATAATAACAAATAATATAATAATAATAATAAAGAATAATATAAATAATAATAATCATACATAATAATAATAATAAATAATAATAAATATAATAATAAAATAATAATAATAATAATAAAATAATAATAATAATAATATATGAATTAATAATGTTTAAAAAAATAAAAATAATAAATTAAGCTAATTATATTAACTATTTGTGGAATTTATTGTAAAAAAGTAATCTCAAATCAATCACAAATTTAAGTGGGAAAACTACCTCGCCAATGTGCTTTGTTTGGCAATCAGGCAGTTAGCACTTCAATTATTAGTATATATTTAAATATTTTATGCCCTAATTTTTATTTGTTCTCCGCCGTTATGTCCCGTATGTTGGTTTCAACGATACTATACAATTATTTTATTGACAATTATAATCAAATTTGACTGTATTGATCATAATTTGTAAACTTAGAATTACCTATTTAAAACGGCAAATTCAACGTTCATTATAATAAGTAATAATATATATAATAATAATATAATAATAATAATAATAATAATAATAACAATTAACAATAAACATAACAATAACAATAACAATAAACAATAAAATAACAATAACAACTAACAAGTAACAAATACAATCAACAATAAAAAACAATAGCATAGCAAGTAGCAATAAGCAATAGCAAATAAGCAATAGCAATAGCATAACAAACAATAAACCAATACATAATAATAAATATAAATATTTGATGGGGTGAGAACCCCGGCCCAAGAAAAGGGGTCCAGTAGGAAAAGACCAAAGAAAGGAAAAGATTGGGTTGACGAAAAAGGCAGTTTCAAAAGATGCCTGGGCCGCAGTCCCAGGACTTCGCCAGGCTCAAAGAAGAGGGCCCAAGTTATTGAGGCTGCCAAAGGACCAGCTCAATCCTTGAAGTGGCCACCCCCAAGACGGGAGTTCGCCCTAAGTCGGCCCGGGGGAAACTTCGGATCAGAGAGCCGTTGAGGCAAGTCCAAGGGCAAGAAGCTTGTTGAAGACATTTAAAGCCCTTGAACGCGGTCCGCCCGTTATAATACTTAGAAAAGAGCCGTTAAGCCGGGTCCTGTAACGCCGCCCAACGGTCGGCATAATTGAATAGCCTTTAGTCGGCCATGCCATGGGCTTTTAGTAGCAAAGGAAGGGAGCCACTATAAAAAGCTTCCCTCCACCACTTGTAAAAAGCGGAGATTCGAGAAAACCCGGAGAGGGAAGAGAGAATATTATTGAGCGACCCTAGTTTTTACTAAAAACAAGGCTTTTTTTTGAAAGGTTGTTCTCCTCCCAGCTATTAGGTTGGTTGTTGGACCTCCTTGGGCCCGAAAACCCAAAAACCATCCATAAATAAATAATAATTAATAATAATATAATATAATAATAATACATATATAAAATAATAAAATTGATGGGGTGAGAACCCGTGGGCCGTTGGGGCCAAAAAAGTAGAATAAAGCCCCAGACGAAGAAGAGAAGCCCCATAAAAAGGAGCAAAACCCAAAAGAGAATAACGGGTCAAACCGAGGAGTCGGCTCGGCCAGGAGTCGGCGGCGAGTGTGGAGTCGGCACGGTAGGAAGTCGGCCTAAAACTAGCCGTTAGCCCATTTACTACCCTATTTACCTACCTCATTACTATCCCATCACTACCCAACTTAATATCTATAACCCCCCCAAAGTAAATATCCTATTCAAACTACCCCATCCTAACCCCAAGTTAATACCTATTAACTACCCTACTAAATGGTCCAACGGACACTTTTGGGATGGGCTAGCTATAAAGGAGGGGAAGACAAGAAGAAAGGGGGATCCATTCGCTCACTCATACACACATGGGAGGACTCTCCCAAGCACTCTTGCTACACACTTGAAGATTACAAGCACTCTCCCAACACTACTCGCCCAAGAGGGCCTCATCCCACAATATACCAAGAAGGCTACACCACTCATCTATACACAGGGGAGGACTCTCCACACCATTCCATCACTCTTCTTTCTATTATTCTTGCTACATCATGAGAAACACAACACTTTGTGTAAAGAATAGCCCTACAAGTATGTACAGAAGACACCTACAAAATACATAGTGGAGTTGGCTTGGCACCGCCCAAAAGGCCCGTGGTTTTCCTTTCGTTTTCCACGTCAAAATCATCGAGCACCTACTATTTTTAGCAAGTTTTATTGAAAGGTGTATCCTCCAGCTAAAGGTTGTGTTGGACCTCCCTTGGGCCGAAAACCCAAAAACCATCACGTGGCGCCGTCTGTGGGGATCGTGACAAAAGGTCGCGTTACCTCTTTTTCTGAGCAATTTCGGAGAGCGTCCGGTCACTACGGACGGAAGATTTGAGAAGGTTCACGGAGAGCCGTGGACCAAGAAGAGGACTAGAGGAAAATCAAGTAAATAATACTACATGTTGAGGTCAACAAGAGGTAACCATTAATATATATATTTTATGTAATATATTAAAGTTGTTAGCAAGAGAGGGGTCGGTCCATCACGCTGAAGGACTCGGCCGGGGGAATCAAGAAATCGGGACGCCGAATAAATGATTCCCCCCCACCACGACTTTAACGTGAAAACCGCGGTCACGATTATTTTATTCACCATTTTTGCTCTTGATCATGTGAAAGAATCTGTTTATTGAAGAGATAAACAATGTGTTATCCAAAGAGGCTTGTAAAAAGACTCTCCGATATATACGTTCTAAACAAGAAAATCAAGCCCGTAGACTCAATGCAAATCAATTGCAAAATTTGTTATTGCCGACAACCAATAACAATGAAAGCGGATCAGACACGGCATATCTACTGTGTATGTCAATCAAAAAGGAAAATGTAATTTCCTTCGACAATTGTCATATTTTTACACACGACATACGGGAAGTGCATATCCAGTGTACATGACAATTAAATATGCAAGGATGGAGCATGTATTATTTTGGGAAAGACACGTTTATGCATGGAAATTCTTATATCTAAGAAAGAGGAGTTCATTGAGGCATTGCATTCAGAGATTTCCCATATTGGATACACACAGTACGTGGCAACACCTAAAGAAAGGCAAAAGCACTCAACTCCAAAATTTCATATTTTAACAAGCAACGTAAAAGCTTTGTTATATTGGAAGTTGGAACGTATAAGCAGTATGATTCCCAGGAGGCTCTACAATATATATATTCCTACCTCAGGTATTTCCAGTTTCCACTCTTTTAGTGAAACGAAGGTTCCCAAATCAACATCAGTACTGTATAAGGATTCGTCGAGAGCAGAAGACGCCTCCAAATTGCTATGTAAAGCAGTCGGCTGATCACTTGTTTTTCCGGCGAAGCTCAGTCAGCGATCCCAACGAAGCAGCTTTCTGACAAATCGGCATAGAAGATCCGGCGAGAGTGGAGTATTTGCGCAGAGGAGGGTCCGAGTCTGAGTCATCGGTTGTCCGAGTTCGCCGTCGCGGCCATATACGGAAATTTATAAAGATTGTCCGACTCCGACATTATGAACCGAATTGCGCGACTCCTTTCCCTATGTACTCGTATCACTCGACTGGGTGAATCAAAGCCGTGACGAGGAGCGGGCTTCGACTAAAATCAAAACCAGTAGGGAAAGCACAGACTTATGACAGGCCCTTGACTTTCATGTATTCACGTGACTCAAAAGGAGATTATGCAAATGAAGTTCTCAAAGTATGGGAATTAAAGTCGCAGGTACGTAGTAGAGCAGTCGCGGCATTCGAAGAAAAAATAACAAATTAAGAAGTGGTGAAGCAGTCGGCCACCCGACGATGATGAGCTCAGCGCAGCAACCTGATCAGACAACCGGCGACTGAACGTCTCACAATAACAGCAATCAATTGCCGGCTACTTGTTCTACGCCAATACACCATACCGACTCCTTTAGTCGACGAAAGCCTCCACCGAATCGCCATCTGACTCTAAACTAGTGGGCATACCCAAGAATGTTCACCAAAGGAAGTTTCCCCACGTAACCACGCGAAAGAGATAATCACGAATATCGGGAGTTGATGACTCGACGGTGTAGGGTCTTCAGGCGATCTGACTCTAAAACTAGTGGGCATACTCGGATGTGGCGCATGGAAAGCAGAATCCAGACAGACTCAAGGACTCGGCCATCACGCGATATATCGCGGGGCCAGAATCATTGGAGTTGGCAGGGGAACCGCACTCGGCCGATCAGCCTCCTCAGATGACGGCTTCCAAGTCACTCGGTTCCTCTAAGGTCAACTCGTGCGCAATAAGCCTGAGCGAAAGGAGTAGTCGGACGTAGACGAAGGAGTCGAAGTCGGTCACCCTGGATGTCTGCGCCGAAGTCTTACTCGGTCACTCTCGATCTCTCCTTTTTAATTCGAGACCACGAGGTACTTGGTGACTTCTCCGAAGTCCATAGACCTCAGTCGCACGATTCTGCGCCTCTACTTCTCGATCATTGCAATCCAGCAGACTCCGCTCTCCGAGGTTCCCGCTAGCGGCTCTGGCGATGGGCTTGTAAAAACCGCTAAAATCATAGCCGAAAAGACTGAGAGGAAGATTGGTCGTGATCACCTCAGGCACGCTTGGATTCTCTCGAAGAATATGCAATCCCCAAGGTAACTTATTTCACCTCTGCAACCACATCCGGCTGATAGTAGTCAGAGAAATCCTCCGCATTATCTCAGAGCTTCTACTGGTTCTCACTACGGTTTCTGTAAATACGGTGAGAGACTACCATCAACTCTTAATGGGAAATACTTGGCCGACTTCACTGAGTCCACGTGGGCATTTGCTATAAGCGTCCGCCATTATTCCGCCGAGTCAATGGTGTCAACCATCATGCGATCGGATGCGAAGTCGGAGCAGTATGTCATTCCCACCGATCCGGTGGAACACGACACTCCCACTATTTTTTCAAAAAGGTACAATACCGCAGAACCGCCTTCGCAGGAAAAAGACAACGAGTTGTCACTAGCATGGATGAGTCCTCGAATATTCACTGACTTGGCCAGAAACTCGCCAAGAACGGAATTGAAGCATTTCTTACGTGCTGAGAAGTCGGCAAGGAGAGCACTCAGTGAAGGTTTGGGAGTCGGTTGCGTAGCACTCGAACTACGGAGGAGATGAACGCATGCATGTTGTCTCCTTTAAAAGATGGCATCCAGCGGACATGCAGGGGGAACGTACATATAGCACCCGCATAACGAAGAAAACTCTATAAGCATGGGGATTATATCAATAGAACCGTCGAGTCAGTCGGAGTTAATTGAAAGTGACAGGGAGGCTTTATTTACCAGGATATAAGCTTCTAGGCCACCATGCTATCAATCGGTATTGAAGCAGTGAGCTCACTATAACGTGCCAAGTTTGGATAAAAAAGCTGATGAGTAGCTTGCACATCCGAAAACATTCAAAAAGCCAGCAGAAAAGTTGACCGTGATTATTGACACCCTTAGTCGTACAGCTTGCTTCGCAATGGAAGGCACGTGTCCCGTCACACCGGGCATGCATTCGGCTACGACTGAGTTCTCCGACTATCTCCCGCTACTGTCAATGCAGTCGAGTACTCGTGAGGGATGAAACGTCTCCCCGAGGCCGGTGCGGTGGCTGATCCTGTGGTCGAGTCTTGCTCCCACAGTCGAGGGCAACGCGTGGATCCTGTGGTCGAGTCTTTGCTCCCACAGTCGAAGGCAACGCGTGAATCCTGTGGTCGAGCCCTGCTCCCCACAGTCGAAGGCAACGCGTGGATCCTGTGGTCGAGCCTGCCCCCACAGTCGAAGGCAACGCATGGATCCTGTGGTCGAGTCTGGCTCCCCACGGTCCAAGGCAACGCGTGAATGGGTGCGCATGACACCGATGGATGACAATCTCAAAACTAGAGCTATTTTTATGAACAAGAGCCCGAATCACAACACGTCAGACAACTTACCCAGGGCTATGCGGAATCCGGGCATACGTTAGATTCAATGTTGTGGAGATTTAAAAAGTCAATTGCGTAGGATTGGTAAAAGCCATGGAAGAAAATAAGGAGGCCTGGGTTTAACTCTTCCTTCTCACCCTAATATTCATATTTTTTTTCTCAGCTCAGTGGGAAATGCTAAGGCGCTTCAAGGTCGACTCCTAAAGTGACAACACAAAAATCGAAGGATTACATATGTGGCGTAAAATATAGGGGCACAACTCGGCATGGGAAGTTAGTGGCAGAAAATGAATATACATTCCAAAATATTACTCATGGAATTTCTCATCTACCAGCGCTAGATGAGGGGAAGAAAAAGTAAAGCTACAACCAAGAGTCACTCGAGCTAGTAAAAGAGCCGAGAGTCCGAGAAGTTTAATTAGAAAAGAAAGAATCATAGCCAGGACTCGCCTCGAGCAAAGGACTCGGCGAGAGAAAAAGTTAGGAAACAAGGGCCCAGACCCTTAGTCGTTTCCGTGAAAAAGCCAAAAGGAGTCACCTCGAGCAGGGACTCGGCGAGTACATATAGAAACGCCGGGCATTGACCCTGAACCGTTTCTGAGAACAGAAAAAGCCTAAAGGGTCGCCTCGACTGAGGGACTCGGCGAGAGAAAGTTAGGAAACAAGGGCCCAGACCCTTAGACGTTTCCGTGAAAAGCCAAAAGGAGTCACCTCGAGCAGGGACTTCGCAAGTATATATAGAACGCCGGGGCACTGACCCTGAACCGTTTCTGAGAACAGAAAAACAACC
>VALG01005131.1:0-33717 GCA_009835305.1 Ipomoea purpurea
CAATTCCGGAAAGACGTAGTGGGTGGCTATATTGATAAAGTGATTAATGGTTGGAAGAGGTAGCATAATAGACGACTTGTAGTACTCATAAAAATCGCGCATCATTTATAAGTAGCGATACTCAACTTACGTAGATGGTGAATGGCTCACGAGGTGGGCTTGGAATCGGTGTGTGGTGATTCTCTTCTCTCGTGACGTGTGTAGTCACGAGGTTTTCGTGTTTTGGCATGTGTTGCAGTTGTGTGAGTCGTTATATCGTCATATGCTGCTGCAGGTTGTGGTCCAGTGTCCTTTTAATCTGTATAGTGGGAATGTGTAGATTCAATCCCAACGAGGTGCTAACTATACCTTGATTAAGTGGTTGAATTCTATATGTGTTTCTCAAATAATCTTGGATTTTTCATATTATACTGATTATTGTCTTATGCAATTTTCGAAATGGTTTTTCCTATTATATCTATTACCTACTTTATGATACTTATAAACGTATTAGGTGGGTTACCAGCATTATTCCGCTGACCGGTGAGCACGTTACGCCGAATATTTATTACTTTATACTTTTCAAGGTGATGAGACGCGATGTCTAGAGACGGTAGATTTTGTTACCCCCTTTGTCCCCAGTCTATTGTTCTGTTTAGCAATCGCTAATTTAGCAATATCCTGCCGTATGACGTATTGAGTCTCATGCAAAACTATACTAATATGTTCTTAAGATCATCGAAATATTATGGGATTTTAAATAACACTTGTAATTATTGTAGCCGAAAAGCGGTAATTAGCCAATCGCAATATCGTCGGAATAACGTGGCATGTGCAGGACGAACCGCCAACATTAAATTATGATTTAATATATATCCAACAAGCTTAATTGTTATCGAATTACGGATTATCTTCTGCTGAGTAGACTAGCTATGTTGTACTTGACGCACGCTCTTAAAATTGATCTGGGTTATATTCTTCAATAATATAGCTATGGAGAGATTTTGGAAATATAATAATGAGGTGGGTGTATACAGAACTTTGTGGCAAACCGAAAAACTGCTTTAGGACATCTTAATGTAAAAACGATTGATATAACAACAAGTTAGTTACAATTAAGGAATATCAATATACGATACCGGTACTTTTAAATTAGAATCGGCACAGGATTGAAACTAACGGTTCAACGTGGAACGACTTTTCTAAACTAAGTAATCATAGCGATCATGAACAAATAGCGAATTGTATCTCCACACAAGATCATGGAGTGGCAATAGGGTACAATAAATAATTCAATCATAAAAACGGCATATCAAGGCTTACAACTGTAAGCTAACTGCCGAGGAGTCATCTAACTCACGGTTGGCATAATAAACCGATAGAAACAGTTACCAAGTGACATGGGTTTGGTAGAATCTGTAAGCGACCTTCACATTACACGAATCATCAGGAAGCTTCGGTAAAATTAACACATATAAAGCATCAAGAGAATCTTAGAAACAACTATCTAAAAACAAGAACAGTATAAATAATGCAAATCAGTAAGCGACCATCATTCATTTATCAAGCGGATCTCCTAATTATTGTTACAAATATAATCTCCAAAAGGATAAGCAAATAATCAATCTTCATATCATTTAATTTATTCGTATATTAAACACAAATTGTGGTCGGGTCTATTCCTCTGCAGTCTTAACGGTCCAGATCTCAACCGTTCGTTCCGGGTAAGGTCACAAAAACCACGGTGCCCATAAAAGAATCAGTCACTTATGTGGGAATTTGAACGGTTTATTTCCAGAATTCCTCCCCAACAAAAAGAGCTCGGAGAATTATCAGATCTTCTATAACTGTATGAATATATTATATTAAAACTCTAGAGCAAATTAGAGAAAAAAAATATAAGGAAAATGTGATCAAATAGGCCCATCAAACTTAACTTAAACATCAATTAGACCCTAACATTTTAAAAGGTTGCAAATGAAGCCGTCAAAAACAAGTTAATGACCTGCTATCCAGAGGTTCATATTAGAGGTTCAGTCACCTTACCAGGCAAAAGAAATTATGTGAACTGGCAGATCGATCCGGTACATAAAATTTACGAAAAAAAAAATAAAAAAATAGTAGAAAGACGTCCGACGAACGAGTCGCGAGCGGTCCACTTTTTTTTTATTTTTTTATTTCTTTTTGTTTTTTTATGTCGGGAAATATTTCGCCGGAAGTGTCCTGAAATCACTAATGACTGTGATAGCCAAGTCATTAATTTTTTCTTTTTGGGCTTCGTTGCACCTAAATGAAATTGTTTGATAGGGTGTAAAGTCTAGCACTTTCTGAAAAAGTTTAGAGGGATTCCTAAATTGACTTTTAAGGTTACAATTCGATGACCTAAAATTTGCAGTTTTCCAAAAATAATTGTGAAACATTCTGATAAGATAATTCATACTTTTAGAACATATTTATTGTTACACTTATACAATGCAACTTTGAAAGACAACATATGCATCCCATATTGAGATGAAGTACACTCTGCGGTATTGAATTTGACAACAATTTAAAATTCTTGATAAAGTGTGTATTTATAATAAGACTATAAACATACACTTTGCAAAAGTACACTTGTGTGGTGGGTTGTGATTTGCACTTTAATAAGAATGTTATGTAAATTTTTTCTCACAATTGTGTTTTAAAACTGTTAGATATGTCCAGAATAGTTAAAGATATGGTTCTTAAATTTTTTTTCTGATAACAATTTTTCATGTGAGTTTGCTCATATGAATATGTTTAGCCCTTGAAACAAACATTTTATGTGGAAAAACATTATGATATGGACTTATTGTGTGTATTTGACAATGTGGGCGCCGGGTTGTAAAACGACGCGTTTTTGCACTTTTTTTTGTAATTTTGAAATTCGTATTTTCGTGTTTGCGTGTTACGTGTTAAACAATTTCATGGTTTGGAAAATATATAACTTAATGTTAATATAAATGTAAATATAATTGGTATATGGAGAATGTCATAAATTAATTAAAGTATACACATAAACTTTAAATGTTAAAAAAATTGTGGTGTGGTCGATAATGTACATAAATTGTTTTAAAAAAGCATGCACTAATTGTATATAAAGATAATATAGTATATAGATCTGATGATATAACTTAATGACATAATTAGTATAAAACCGATATACACATACTATTACTGTCCGGCCGACATATCCCCAACACAAGGATTTAACAAGACACGTAATGTAGATTGAAGAAGGCGAGAGAGTAAAATCAACCTAGTGTAACTTGGTTGTCAGCCGTGGTGAGGTATATGGTCATGAACTTGCCTCTAGTGAATGGGATTAATTATCCCTGGGTATTAAACTCAAAATATAACATTAAAATTCAGTTTATTTATTCTGAATCTTTATCATTCCTATTACTTAATGTTATATGATTAAATTATATGGTACCCATTAAGCAATAAAATCAAATAAATCACTGGAGAAGAAAATAAATCAACATTATTATAATTTGATTATCAAAACTATATAGTTATTTAAATCGACTATTTTAATTGGACTCAGCAGAAATAACCATGAGTACAATGTGTCGATTTATTAATGTATATAGTAATTTGTAGCTATCATATAGAATGCAACTAAATTATGTCAATACACGATTATATTAATTTTACAGTATCTAAAATATTTTTAAATATTAAAGAAAATATGAACTGTGTAAATACTCTAAGAATATTTTAAAAACCTGAAGTACATAAATTATATGATTCAATGTTCCAATGCGAATATATGGGTACATTCTGGTTCTATCGCGTAGGATCGTGACCCATATCATAAGAAAGTCATGTAACCATTTAGAGCGAGCTACAATACCATTAACATTGACTGAGGATTCAAATTCATATAAATGCAAGAGCGGAACTACTAATAGTTACAATCGTGCGTGTCAAATTCTATTTTGTACATTGGTCCTTGCCGCCAATGTGATTCAGTCCTTCTCTCACACACACACACACCAACCACCACAGAGGTCAGGGTAGGCGCGGTAACGAATATTGTAATGTGTCTCTGCCTTGGGAAGAAAAAAGCATTAAAATCAACAAGAAATAGATGCAAATGTGCATCAACAACAGCACATCAACGAAATCACACACAGATCACATGTAGTTAGTAGGCAATTACGCACTTAAATATATAATATATAGTAATGTGTAATTAAATTTACTTAACCCAAACAGACTGAAATCAACCCAGTGCCACACATAATAGGCCCCCCATCCTCCGATAACCCACTAGAGCTGTGGAGAAGTTAAATCAATCGTTCGAACAAAGTGAGTTCTTCGGATCTAGATTGAATTAATCACGGCCAAATGTATCCAAATTAAGAGTGAGCAGGGCTCAAACAAAACGCTTTTTACACTATATGTTGAACACTCTTGACCCACTCCCTTTTACATAATTCCACACTGCCTTGTTGACATCTGACGTGTTTAAGATTTATGGCGATACCTTCGTCAGCTATACAGGACGCCAAAACACTAAAGGAAATCAAAAAGGAGCAAACCATGCGTTAAAGAATTTATAATTTAGTAAAAAGCGGTAACAGTTAAAAGTACATTGAAATTACATACTGTCTAATATAATGATGGATATCTTCCAGTATCATTTATCACCTTATTGACGAGACTGGATAAGTTATAAAGAGCAATTCAATAGAATTGAAAAACTTGATAACAGTAAATAGGAAACACTATCATGTTCTCGAATGGATTTAGGATGAAAAAATTTTAAATCGACATAAGGAATCTGTGTCCAATTGTCTACTAACAAAAATTACGAAGATATTAAATATTAAAGGCAGATGTAATGAAAGATTAACTATCAAAACCTTTCATTGCATAAAAAGTATCAAAATTTAACGTAATTATGACGAAAGCTAGACAAATGAACACAAATATTAAAATCCAAGTGTAATGCAAGATATTTAGTGAAATATCCAAAATTAAAGTCAGATGACTATTAGTTATTGAAAAAATCCAACACGAATATCTAGGATAATAAAGATACATTATTGCTAGATGAATAATATTTGTTAAACTAAATATATTGAATTAATATTTATATAAAAAAAATATTAAAAAAAAAAAAAAAAAAGGTGAAAATGTAAACATAAATTTTTATTTCAAAGTTCTAATATTAATGAATCACATATATTAAGTATATTACAACCGAATGAATCAAAAACGTAATATCAGCTAATCATTTAGTATTTGCCATGTTATTTATAAGTCAACAATATTGTCATATAAGATATGTAGGATAAAAAATTCCAATCAAGGAATTAATTATAAAAAATAAAATAAAATTAATTATAAGTATACCCAAAAATTAGATCACGATAAAATATGAGATGAACCAAAATAAAAACTAAAGAAAATAAAGTAGTTAGTTCAATAGTATACGAACACAATTGTACTAAACCACTGAAATACAAACATTTGCAATACAATATTTTCAACTTTACTTTTTAGAGAATAATCCCCAAACACATCTACATTTAAAAATATTAATTTATTATTAATTATATATAATTATTATTAAATATTATTGATTATAATTATAATAATATTTTAATTATTATTAATATTATTAATATAAACCTTATAGTCAGTAATTTAATAAAACAGCAATTAATTTTAAATATACTATTTACCAACCGTTGAATAATTCATAGTCAAAATCTCGCTAATATATAATCCGCCAAACGCTAACCGCAACTTATGCAAATCAAAGGACATTGGATAGTAATGTGTCCAACTTCAATTTGTGGATTAATATATCCTTTGTACAATCAAATCCCTCACAAAGTAATAATATGATGGCTTTATTAACATATATTTAAATTTGCATGTATTAAAAATATTTGTAAAAAATATATCAAGTTTTAGTAATCATCACTGATGATTCGTGAAGATATTAATACTATATTTATTTGACAGTCGTATATTTTTGATAGCTTAGAGCTCACTTAAATTAAACTCGTTGACAAAACAAAAATATAAAAACAGAAACAAAAATATATACTCATATTCATAAATGTTCTCAGGAGTAAGTATTTTTTGTTTTTGTTTTTTGATTTTGTATATTTTTGAACTATAGTGTAAGCATAAACGTAATAAGCAATAAGAAAAAAATGACAATAGTAAGGAAAAAAACAGTCTCCTTGAATTAATATTAATAATAGAAAAAAATCTAATTAAATTTGTCATTAATAAGAAACGCGTTTATGAAACATTGAGGGAAAATTAGTGACATAGTAGCAAATATAAGTATACATTGATGCAATTTATATATATTGATATTTAATACGTAATAATAAAGTAATTGCCTAGTTATTTTTAATTTATTTGTTTAATTTAAATATGAAATTGATACTAATATTTTGTTAGATGTATTATTAAGTACTTAATTAAGCTCAACAATCAAGTTGAGGAAGTATAGAGTATCATTATATGATGCAATTTGATGGAGATCCGAAATAACTCCTAAAAGATCCATTATCTTTATTGAATAGAGATGCAAGTAAAAAGATTCAAACCAAAATATTGTTGAACGGGAACTTACATAAACTAAGCTGTAAATAAATAAATTGTTAAACGAAATGAATAACTGGACTTAGATCATGTACTTAACATTATGTTAATAAAAAAAAAAAAAACAGGGTAAGACGGCTTGAGGTAAATCTCAATTAAAAGTAACACACGCGCCCGTGTAGCGCGTCAGCGCGCAGGCGCAGGTTTTATTATTATTTTTTTTTCAATTTTGTTTTATTATTTTTTTCTCCCCTCCCACATTCTCTTCCTAATCACTCTTACATTATCTTCCAAATCTCCCCAACTAATGTGGATGCTCTTATATCAAGTGTCTGCTTTTGTGTCATTTGTGTTGGTCATTTATACTTTTTTCAATTTATCCTTATTTTTTTTTTTTAATATTTTTATTTAACCTTTATTTTAACATTAATCTTTAACTGAAATTGAAAATTTGTTTGTGGTATAAGTGACAATGAATATTTTTTGTTGATGCCCTTTGTATTATGCATTTATACTTTCTTACTAAATTCACCATTAATTTTTTTTTTTCTTTGTTACTTCTTCTCTCAGTGTGTAAAATACAAATACATACATATGTGTATATGTAGTTCCTATAAATATAGTTTAATTTATATGTAGTTTCTATAAATATAGTTTAATTTAATAATAAATTTTAACTAATGAATATGTGTATTATTTTAATACATTTCTTATTTATAAATTTACCTCTATTTATTTTAACTTATTTTCTGAAACATAACAGTTATTATTATTATTATTATTATTATTATTATATTATTATTTTATATTAGTATTAGCCCACACGGTGTTCGAATCTCTAACTTTAATTTAAGAGAGTCACAATATACCGTTCGACCACAAGTTTTTTGGCAATTGAAACATAATGCTAATTGAACTTCTTTTTTTTTTTTTTTTTTTTTTGTAAAAAATTGGTACCATATTTGATATTTTTTTCCTAATTTATATTCTTGGATTCATCTTATTAAGATCGGATCTAGAGAACTCGATCTTACAGTCAACCTTAATCTTAACAGACATCAATGATAGCCTAATACAATATATTGACAATCTTTGTTAGTGTGGCAATGAACGATAGGATCTTAAATTTTAAACATTTCTTATTTTGATTGTTACGTCATTGTCAAAATTTAAAGATGTTATCCAACAAAGATGCCATGTCATTGCCATTTTGGCTATTTTAGCAAAATTATGCACTTGTCAACTAATTAGTTCCCAATTGTATTGAAATTGTCATAATACGAATTTTAATTCTAACAAATAAATAAAGATTACTTCAAATATCTTATTGCATTTATTTTTAATGGGGTATTTAACCACACTCTTGTTAAAATTAAGAAGATATATCTGACTATTTCATCTAAGAGATGATTTATTCATCATTTCAAACTTTAACTTTTCAACTACTCGTTCTTAATCAGAGCCTAGGCGCTAAGCGTCCCCAACGCCTAACAATTTTTTCAATATTGCACATATGTGAGAATTTTTGTGTAATATTCATTTGGGGTTAGGTTCGGACAAATAATTTTGACAATCTTGATTGGAATAGCAATGCGGCAAATTATACCGTGCACCAGGGCGCACAAACGTCCTAGTCCAAAACGACGTCGTTTTGTACATTTTCGCGTGTATGTTGTTACTTGTTAGCTTGTAACTATAAAAAAAACTCTCATGTTCTAATGTAAGAATTGTATAATGAATGTACAGAATTTTTAAATAGTACACATAATACTTTTAAAAGGATAATACACATAATCTAACATATAATATACATAACCATAAAAATCTTTAAATTCCTTGTTTCGAATGTAAGAATGATTAAAGAATGTACAGAATTGTATAACAGAATGTACAGAATTTTATAACTGAATACACATAACCTTTTTTGAAAGGATATAACACATAATCTAACATAATACATAATACATCATAAATCCTTAACATAATACACATAAACTCTTAACTCTTTAAAAAAAATCTCATGTTTTGAATGTAGAAATTGTAAACAGGATGTACAGAATTTATAACAGAATGTACGAAATTTTATAACCATAATACACATACACTCCGTCGGATCAATTTCCGCACACAACTTAAAAAATGATGTCGTTTTGGGAGGCGCGAGACGCACATTGCTATGTACCGTTGTGCCGACTGGCACATGTCTCACTATTATGAACAAAGTGTAATTTAGATTTTAATGATATCAAACAAGTTAAGAAATTTAGGTCCGTAATTTTTATTTTTAGTTTTCTAGACTTAGGAAATTTTCATGTAAATCAAAAATGTCAACTGTAGGAACAAATTATACTTTCTGAAAAGTAAAAATACCAAAAAGTAAACTCAATCCAGAAATTAAACCTTAGGATAGTTGAGTCTCAAAAAGTAGTGAACAGTGATCTTTGAAAAGAACCAAATAACGCTTTCACTGAGACTTAAACTCACAACCTTCTAAATGAAAATCTAACCTGAGTACCATTAAACCAAAAATCTTAGTAACCAAAATAGTTAGTTTATAAAAAGTAGTAGGATTAACTATTGTAAAAGTCATATCCAAAAAGTTGCGAAAGGTTGTGATGCGAGAAGTGAATTTCCAAAAAAAAAAATAGAAATATTACTTTACGAGTAAGCAATTAGATATATAAAGACTATTTGAGTTTTGTTTCTCTCTAATAGACAAATTCAAAATAACTTATTCGAATTATCTATTTATGTCACTTCTATTACAGTCATATATTTTTAACCTTCTAATATATGGATATACTTACATCCACAATCACACACTCACCTACATCCTCCTCATATAGTCATATCTATCTTCACCATTGCCACCACTATCCATATAAGATTTTATAAATTAATAAATAATGGAATCTGGACATAACTAATTTTTAATGGAAAATGAAAACTTAAAAAATCTGGAGGTATAATATAAAATTTTGTTACTACCAAACATTTTTTAATTTGGGACCACTAGACATTGTCATATTATAATGGGTCTAATTTAATAGGGATGGACGTTCCGGATCGGCTTATCCAAACTGAGCCGATTCGAGCTGAAATTGATCCGAATGATTATGTTTTGGTTTATTATTAAAAATTGATCGGTTCTATATTTTAAAAATTGAATGGTTTCGGTTAGTTCAGTTAAAAATCGAATTGAATGGAAAACTAAATTATATATATATTGATCACGAAAAAAAACCAAATTGATCTCGAAAAAACTGAACCAAAAATCGAAACATCCCCCTATAATTTAATTCTGAGATGTCCATGACGTTTTAAATATTCTAAAAAAATTACACTAGCTAGCTTTTATCATAAACCTTTGAGATGTTTGTTTTGTGATTACCTTCATTACATTTAGATTGTGAAAAGATGAGCACAAAATATAATTTCCAGCCTCATGGTTTGTTCTTGGCAAATTATAATTTTCAATTATAGTCCACATTGCAAGGTGGACAGATAAATGTTCATTTTTAAGCAGTGTTATAAAAATCGGCCTAGGCACTCTTAGGTCGAGGTGATTTTAGTCCTAGGTGGCTTTTAGTCATATGACCGACTAACCGGCCAACTCGTCGACTCGGCTGAGTTGGAACTCAACTTGGGCGAGTGGTTTTTTTGCCTACTCGGTTACTCCTTTTCTATATTTCTCCAGCCATGTACTAAACTAACCATCTAACATATGCAGTTGACTAGTTTGGAGGATTATAACAGTCTAACAGCTTGTAGCCTTGAGTGGAAAAAATTGAGACGATATACTCTGATTATTAAGCCGCCTAGGCCCTAGGCGTCCCCGGACACCCAACGAGCGCCTAACGCCTTCTGCAACATTGTTTTTAGGTAATACTTTAAAAAATAGACTTTTAGAACACTAAAAATAAACTTTCAAAAAATGAATTATTACATTAAAATTAAACATTCAGTATGTTAAAAAATGAACATCTATATTAGTGATTTAACTTACAATGTATAGTACTATGGTAGACCATGGTTCAGTGTATACTGATGGTCTTTTCTTGGCCTAATTTTGTAGATAGTCAGAAAGCACTCATTCAGATTAGGCTGATACAAATCATATATAGAGAAAGTGGTGGCCGGGTGAGATGACAGTTGTTTGTTTAAGATTAGGCTGATGATAAATTAAATTAAATTGTTTGTTAATGGTAGTGGAGAAGTAAAGTATTCCAGATAGATGATATTAATCAGCCCAAGCTTTACAGCTGATAGTTGAGTAGGCTGTTCTTAATTTTTGTATATTCTCTCTATATAACATCATTCAACTAATTGGATTCAAAGTCAGATCACCAATCATATATATAATCCATGAAATGTTGTCTTTCTTTTATTTTAGTACAATACTACAATGATAGGAAAGAGATGTTTATTTTAAACCTATCAACTAAGATATTAATGACATGTTGGAACTGTACTGTTAATAAAGAGTATTCGTCCAATAACCTAATGAGTTAATAAAAATGTTCATTATAAAGTGGAAATCAACTATTCTAATAGGTTAATTACATGTACATAATCTAGACAAGATAGGAGGACCTGATTCACAATATAATTTCTGCACAATTTGGGAAACATATTTCACAAGTTAAAGTAGTCACAGGCTCAAAAGAGAAAACAAGATTCTTATATTGATGATGATGAATTTATGTTCAAGGGATATAGCACTACTAATAAAATTTCAAAGGAAACAATTTTCAATTTCGGTTCATCTTGCAATGACCATCAACAAAAGTCAAGAACAACCATAGGACATGCATCAACAATTATATGTGGCATTTTCTAGAGTGAAAAATAGAAAGTGTTCAAAATACTTCTATTTTAGGAAAAGGAGATGCATGTAACAAAACAATAAGTATTGTTTATAAAGAAGTGTTCCAAACATGGGCATCGCCCGGATTTTACACTAGTGTTCTTTTATAATGTGGAAAAAAAAAACTTACCTATAAAACTAGCATCCCCTAATGGGAATTGTAAATTACATCTTTAAACTTTTCTAGACCAATATCAAGGAAAAATACATCTTAACAAAATTATATATGTTATAATAAGTTAGAAATTCTCCTTGTGAAAATCGAACTTTGTGGTTGTCTTGTGGGTGAAATGTTGAGACAATTGTCTCAGCTCTCCAACCAGGCCAGGCGGACCGCAATAGAACACTCCTGTCACAAACCAAACGGTAACCAGCAACAGTTAATCAGACAAGTTTCAACTAAGCAAAGACGTCTATAATTTTTTGAGTGACGAGAAAATCCACCGTCACTATCTGAAAATATACACTAAGTAAATCTCGTTTTGTGATCCTAGCGGACAACGATTCAAACCAAGAAAAATGATAGATTGCTTCATATGGGAGTCAAACTTATAACTTTTTAGTTACAAAGTCAACAGTCTAACCAACTTAACTTCGATCAAACCAAGAAGGTTGATAGGTTGCTCCCTATGGGAGTCAAATTTGTAACTTTTTAGTTACCAAGTCAACAATTTGACCAATTCAATTGGGATTGTCCTTAAGCCACTACTGGATACTATATATTGGATAAATCTCGTCTAATCCCTAGACTACTCCTTATCAAAGTCGAACTTGTAACTTTTTTGTCACCAAGTCAACAGTTTTATCAACTTGGTTGGAAAATCCTCAACCACTACTCAAGTAGTGCATTGGGTAAATTCCATCTTATCGCTAGCTGGCAACGACCCAAACAAAGAATGCCTATAGGCAGCTCCCTATGGGAGTTGAACTTATAACTTCTTTGTTATCAAGTCACGAGCTGCCTAACCAACTTGATTGCATTATACTTAAGAATATGAAATTTTAGAACAAAGGAAAAGTAGACCATACCAATTCTTTGATCAGGATAATTAACGGCGACGTGTTTAAACACTTGACGCCAATTTGGCCTGGCAAAGTGAGTCTTAGCCCTGGTGCCAGAAACAATGTCCAACCCATTTTTGGCGTGCTGGATGGACTGGAGCATGGTGATGAGGGCCGAGCGGGCGTCGCCTTCTTCGTAAACACTAGTGCAATAGTTGTGGAGCTCGATCAACCGTTCGTCATCGTTCTCACACACCTCATTCATCAGCCCTCTGAACCACTCGAATGACCCTTGCTCCCGTGTAACCCAATAGAAATAGGCTCGTTTTGTGGCGAAAGGCTTTTTCTTTGTGCCCTTCACACCACTCTCTACCGTCCCTTCTTCCTCCTCTTTCTGTTGCTTAATGTTGTTCAACACATCTTTTACTATGCTGATCAATGGCGTCGCGCCTATTCCTAGGCCGACTAGGAGGACAACGTCGTACTCCTTGTAGTCCTGTGCTGGTGCCCCATATGGACCATCAATCAATAGCCTTGGCACTCTGATAAAAGCAACCATAGGATAATAAATAAAACATTGAACATTAATTCTAGTGAAATTAAATTTGCCTTTTTAGTTCTCCAGTAGTACTCGTGGTATAGAGTTCTTAAATTATATATGTAATCATTTTTAACCTTAAGAGCAACCTCAAGAGGGGTGCTTTTCGGTTTTTCAAAAACTAAGATGGGGTTTTCAACCGTTGGGGCCAGGCTATGATTTTTTTCAAAATTTTCTTTCTGCTAATGTAAAACTTTTGTAGGATCCATTAAAAGAAAATAAAAAGTATAGCAGGATGCTACACATGTACGTTGGGTGCACGGCCACGCCAACATGATACGTATATTTTCTTCTTTTTTTTTCTTCTTCTCTCTTCACTCTCTTTCATACTTGTCATTGAAAAAATAAAAAAAAAATATTTAACCCATGGACATGCCCTAAGTTCTACCCAAAATGGCGATTTTAGTCCATAAAGGACCAAATTAGCAACTTTATTAAGTGACGTTGGTAAATTGGTAACCTAAATAGTCCCTGGAGGAACTAAATCCTCATTCACGCATAACTTAGAGGTTAAAGGATTATCACGCATATAACTCATGGACTAAATATGTACCACAGATATAATTTAATGATAAAAAATACAATTTTCCCTTAATTCAATACCGAAATGGAGCTAAGGGATATGTAGTTTACCTAGGCATGTTCTCTCCTTGTGGAATATCAGCCCTGAGAAGCCCACTCTGGTCACTACTTGGAGGCTGACACACCTATGTGACACAAACAATATTAGAATCACTGTCTAAAATTTTATGTTAAGCAAATTAAGGTTGTATAGTAGCAATGGTAGTTGTGATTTTCTGAAGTAATGAATACCATGGAGAAGAGAGTTTTGAGCTGTGATGTCCAGTCGCCAACAGTTCGGATGTGAATACTGAGATAATCATCACCAGGAGCAGAGGTAATGGAAAAAGGATGCCTGCAGAAATGCAATGGTTATGGATCAGTTGTGATTGGTAATTAATGAGAAAGAATTAAATATGATTTTTTAATTTGTTACCATTGGAATGGCGAAACAGCTGAGCAATTCACATAGATGTATTGTCCACTTGTGTACTTAAATCCTTGGGGTTTAGACATATGAAGTGCCATTACATTCCCAGGGTACACTGCAACCTGAAAGTCAAGAAAATTATGGCATGGTGTTAGAATCAAGCACCCAATCAATTCCCCCTCACAACATCTGCTTGTCTTAACTGTTTTTATTGGGACTCAAATCCGCTTCAATACTACTTGTTAGGAATAAGTAGAACTGGAAAAGTAGGTCGAAGCCCGCAGACTGACCCACACCCACACCACGATGGAACAAATTAGGACAACAAAAAGATAACCTGTAAAATAGTAAGCCGACCTAAAGGGCTTGGCCCGCTAAGAGCCACAGCCTACGTGGGCTACAGGCCAACCCGCAGGCCAAGCCCTAAAAAAATTAAATATACGTATATATGTTACACAAGGCAGAACTTCTGTCTTGCTGTGTAACACTATATATATATATATATATATATATATATATATATAACATTAACATTTAAAAAATGTAAATTTTTAAAATTTGTAAGCACGAAAAATTAATATTATTTAGGTTAAATATTTGAATATAAAATAATGAAATAATAATTTTTTTAATTTTTAAAACTAGGCCCGTGGGACCCGTAGGACCCCCGAGCCCGCATGGGGCGGGCTTGGGCTTTGTATATCCCAGCTCATGGATTTTGCGGGCTGGCCCGTAAAAGTCCGCCAAAAAAGTCCGTTGTGCGACGGCTCATCTCTTATTCACACTCCTTAAATCAAGCGCTTATCATTATGCCAAAAGCTATAGTCTACCGTGAAGATCTAAATTTATTTTCTTTTATACTGTTATCACATTTTCAAGAGATAGGATGCTTCACTGGCTTCCACCAACAATTGCTGGACTTGGCCCATCACTGACCTCGGCCCAACACATGCTCTTTACTGAAAATTGGGAGAATTTACCTTCAAGATTTTGACTGTCTTATAGCCAGACCGGAATGCGCGAATCAAGCGTTCACAAGCATATAGTGTCATTGGGACAGCAATGTACATCCATGTCTGACCATTATTGTAAAACACCAAGACATCATCAGAACATGCATTAGTATATGCCATCAAACATTCTATATCTACATATATATGTGCTTGAGTTTCTGAGGGAATTGAACTCACAGTTTTCTTGTACCATTTCTTCTGGAGATAGAGGAAGTAGCCATGGATTATGAAGAGCACATAGACTATGACAAACAAGTGGTGTGAGTACCAAAAGGCATTGAATCCAGTAAGCCTCTTGATAGTTGTTGGAAGGTTAACCCTATTCCTACGAAACCATGGCTGTGCTAGTATGTAAGCTATGGCCATAAGCACTACCATCACCACACCAGTCCACCCCTCAGTGCCTCTCACAAACCACCAGTAGTTGTTTGGTCTGTCGTCCCCGAAGAACGGCTTCATCGGTTCGTATTCTGCATCTGTCGCGTGTAGTAACCGAGGGAAATCGCACGTTAAGTGCGAAATGGCGTGCAGCCCTACCCCGACCGCCACTCCCAGAGCTATCACCTTTGCCAAATTAAAAGGGCTATCTGTTTAATAATAATAATAATCACTACCTTGTAAAGAATCATGAGTGTTTCATCAGAACTGTTACCTGGTGGAAATTAATGTTGTCATTGAAGGGGATAATAGCCCCTAGCTTGGTTCTGGTCCTTAGCCAAGTGATTGTGTTTCTGCAGACAGGGAGGAGGAATGAGAGCCATATTGAGCTTAGTGGTTTCTGCTCCTCCTTTTGCAGTGCTGACCACAGTAGCCCATGCATATCGAAAACGGCTCTGTGCTTGTATTGGATGAATTTCCAGGTGAAGAGTCCGGCGCAGATTGATAGCCACAAGGCTATCACCCAGATTCTCTTCCAGTTATCTTCTATGAAATGATTTCAGCTTTTTGTAGCATCTAATCAAGGGGTTGGGCCTCCTTGGTTGGCTTCAGTTTCTGGCTCAGTAGCTGGCTTAAAACTCGACTGTTTGTGGCAAGGTTTGTTGAGTGGTTCGGCGCTTGCAGTAGTAATGTCTCCAGATTGTGCAGCTGCGGGAAATGTTACATATGGTTATTTCACTGATTAGCTCGTGGGTGACGAGAGAAATTCGCAGTGCATTAATTGAAGTATGTATTGGGTGAATCTCATCTCGTGACTCTAATCGAACTACAAGGAGATAAACCAACCTATATTGTCCATGGTTGACTGGTTCAAACGGCTAATTAACTAGGAAACTTGCAACCATTACCCGAGGGTATACATGAGACCTACCTTTGACCCTAGCTGGCAAAGAACCACAGGAGGTAAACCAGTCTAAGTTGTGGCATGCATGACTGATTGGTTCAAAACTTGCAACCATTACCCGAGGGTATGCAGGCCCACCTTGTGACCCAGCTAGCAAAGGACCATAAGAGGTAAACCAACATACATTACCCATAGCTGACTGATTCTAACCAAGAAGGCTAATTAACGAGGAAACTCGAACCACTACATGAGGGTATGCACGAGGCCCACCTTGTGACCCTAGTTGGCAAAGGACCACAAGAGGTAAACGAGCCTTAAGTTGTGCATCGCTGTCTGGTTCAAATCAAGAAGGTGTGCATTAGGTAAATCTCACCTTATGACCATAGCTGACCCTTAGTCATTACCAGAGGGTGTGCATTAGGTAAATCTCATCTTATGACTATAGCCAGCAAATACCACAAGAAAGTAAATCAACCTAAATTCTCATGAATTGACTGGTTCAAACCAAGAAAACTACTAATTAGCCACTCTCCTTGAGAGTTGAACTTGTAACCATATAGTTAACAAGTCAACGGGGAAATTGCCCTACTTATTAACATTATATTGTACAAAGGTAAGATTTACAGACCTCAATATGTCCCATGTTATCTGGATCCAGTTCTTCCATAATGAGAGCTGCGTATTCCTCAGCATTATCTTGGATTTTGGAGAGCTTATTGGCAGAAGCGCTGAGAGTGATAATCTGCAGAAATTTAAATTTCAGATCAAAACATAAACTATTTTTCCTAGCTAGTGCATTTTATGGGTTTAAGGTTAATTTCAAGTATTAGAAATTAGAAAACATATATACCTCTTTGACCTCTTCTTCAGTGATTCGACCATTCTGCATCTTTGTCCACCCTACATTATAATAACAATAATTCCATTCATTAACAACAAAACTTATGATCAATTCTAAGACTCTCTGTGTTCTATTTCTTACATGTCAAAGAAAGTTTGCAGCCTGGCATCAAAGGAAGTGTCTGTAATTTGTTGCCAGAAATCTCGCAGTTCCGCCAAGCTTATGGAAGTGTTGTGATGCATCTTCTCTCGTAGAGCATCAAATAATTCATCTGCAAATTCGCCCGACTCGTTCATTCCTGTATAGCAAATTAAAGCACAAAACATTAGCTATCATGAAATGTGATGTGTTTGGCTCGAAATTGTGGCAAAGGTGACAGATGTTAGGTGGAAGCCAATGAAGGGTCAAGTATAATACCAAGTCGCTAAAGAATTGTTGAGCATAAGTTTAAAGGGTGTTAGAGGATTAAGTGTTTACCAGTACCCTAAAAGTTATAGCTAGTAGTGAAGACGCAATTTTATTTTCTTTTAGACCGCCAATCACATTTTCGGGACGCTAGGTGCTGGTTTTGACCTTTAAGTCCTATACTGACCTCCGTCCAATAATCTCCCAACCACTAGGTGTTAGACTTGACATTTATAGGCGTCAGTCCAACATCATACCTCTTTGAAATATAGGTTATAGCTTTTAGTAAGAGCTTGATTACGAGTTCAAATTCTAGCAAGACTAAAGTGTGTAGGTGGTGGGAGGGAGATGGAAACTAACCAATGCATTTGCCAAACAAAGACTTGGACAGCATCCCAGCAACAGAAAGTTGAGCAAAGCGGGTTTCAACGTCGGACCATCCTTCATTATTTCCGAGGACGTTGTTGTTGTTGTGAATGAACCTAAGACCTCGGAGAGCGCGGGCGGCCCCGGACTTGGTCCGGTCGAGATTGTCGAGTTTCCTAGAAGAAGTCATTCTTCTGAGCTCCTTGGACACCTGCCTGAGATGCAGAGGAACAGCTGCCTGCCAAAGATTATTGCGGTGTCTCTTCTCCAGCTTGCTAGCCAGCAATGCGGCTTCTTGATCACCCCCTTTGATGTTGTGGACCAAAACACCATCGTCCCGAACATCAAGCGTGATTTCGACATAGGATTCTTGGTCGAGCCTGCTGTTCTTTGTGGTACTCACCAATGGACCGCTGAAACTAACTCGGCTGCTCCTCACGCTTCCCCGTCTCCGACGACGCTTGATCGCTGGCGTATCCTATCTCCATCTTTCTGCAATTCTATATGCCCGACCAAATACTTTAAACAACAACAACAAATGATTAATGTGACAAATTAGTTATCTTGGTTTTCCAAGAATGTAAGGGAATGTTTGGTTTTGGATGAAGAGAGATGACAAGTTTTAGGAGAATGGAATGGAAGGACTAAGGAGCATGCATATATTTGAGTGGGGAGGGGAGTCAGGGTGGACTAAACCATGAAACCAGGGGGCGAAATTTGATAGTTTTTGAAGTTTGATTTCAACTTATGAGTTGTCTTTTGAGGGTGGTTGAGTCATGAGATTTTATTTTAATTGTTGGTTTGAAATGTTCACATAATTGGTCAAAACTGGATTGTGAGAGAGGCACGTTCCAAAAGCTTTCTCCCCTACAATAAACTTATCTATCCTCAGCCCACACCGACTTAGCTCACTGGTTCAGTAGACAATATTTAGTATTTGAGAGAAGAAATTAAGATTCAAATATGAACAGCGGCAGTGTAAAATTTTTGTCCAAAATGTACAGATCCCTGTAAGCACCGAAATTTGACCTGGTCTATTAAGTCATTAAGCCACCGTAACTTACATCCTTCCAAATGTTATCAGGTCGGAGTGTAAGAAGCCCTTGGAATTGGCCGCGGGGAATTCAACCTTTTGAAGAAGCTAGCTAGAGTTTGACATATAATGCACACCCATCTCTCAATTATACCGCGCAAGATCTACTTTGAAATTTTGAGGCAAATGATGAACCGTCGAGATTGACTCCATCAATATGTTGCTAAACCTAGTGGAAATTAAACATAATAAATCATTCTAGGAAAATAGTACTTTAGAAGTGTTTAGTAGAGATTAGGTACGTTTTTTTTTTTTTTTCTTTTGGTATAAACTTACATTAGCTTCACAAGAGAGGGTAGATTCACTTGTGGTCAAACCTCCACTCTAAAATTAATTTATGTGGTAGAGTTAAAGGCATTAACTTGAGTGTCATGTTAGCCTTTCTTATTCTTCAAAAAGTGGGATAAACAACATTTTTTCAACTCAATAATTACATTTTGAGAATCATCTTTTTATTCATTTACTTTCCATTTTGAATTAAAATAAGAATTCAAATCCAATAAGACTAGATTAAAAATCGTTTGTGGACTCAATTAAAAATTATGTTTGAAAATAATTACTGAACCGACAAATCACTTTTTAATAATCATTCACATGAATGAGAATTGATCAAACAAACTAAGTCACAAGTACTATAATAGTATTTAACTGCCAAAATATGCATAGGATGACTACTAAATGAGTACAAAAATGTTAAATATGTAATCACACAATGAGTTTAAATTTTTAATTGATGTGTAAACTACCATTAAATTTCTAAAGCGAAAAAAGGAATATTAAAAATATTTGGCCATATTACTATAATACTAACAATAATAACATCCGCAAATTATTCTGTGACCGGGTCCATGGTATAACTGCTACAATAACATCAATTCAACTCTTATATTATTTAAATATTAATATAGTACAGTCCATTTCATTGCATCTTTTTATTTATTTATTTATTTATCAATTTTAATTTATGTTTTCAATATTTTAATCAATTTGGTCCCTTCATTACCCATTATTCCATATTACCATTTTAACTTCTTATGCTTATGGATTATGAAAAATAAAGGATTTAATACAAACTTTAGATTTGTGCCTGGAACTGTCGGGGTTTGGTAGGCCCCGGACAGTTCGCGAGTTATTGGGCCTCGTGTCCAAGCATAGACCCATTTTTGTGTTTTTAATGGAGACTAAGGCAGGTTCAGAGTAGTTAGAATCAATAAGGATTAAGCTGGGTTGAAGGTTTATTATGTGTAGATAGAGTTGGTCTGGGAGGTAGTTTAGCTTGCAACTGGTTAACTAGCTGAAAATTTCGTATCAAATTTTGTTCCATTATTACCTAGTGCGATGTTAATTTATAAAATCTTATAGTGTTTGACAACAATTTTTTTTCCACATGCAATTACTTAAGTTAAACTATTAAGCATTTGTGTGCATCATTGAGAGGCCAAAAAGAATTTATTCAGAAACTTCAATTCGGTTTGTAAGAGTTCCTTGTATGAACCTAAAACATAATTAAATTTTAAATGAATTATCAAAACTTAATTTATAATTATATGACATTTTTTTTTTTGAATACTACTAACTCTGTTACACTTTATATGACAATTGAGTATCAAGGTTTCTTATATCATAATATCAAAAAAAGTAAATAGAATAACCTATGAGGGTGTGGATGAAATGATGATGACATTTTCTAATTTATCCAGATTTATGTCGAATTTGAATCCGTATAATATTACTATATATTTTGAAATTCATAAGAAAGTATTTTGTCACCTTTCAGTGTGTAAGGTTTTAGTGTATCCAAACCCGAAAAAAAAATATATGAACAGACCAAAAAAAAAAAAATGGAGGCTAAGAATTTATCAAGAAGCTGGTTTACTGCAGAAACCATTGACCTATTGACAAGCCCACGGGTTATATTCACTGTTCTAACACACCTACTGCCATTTGATAGGGCTAATTTAATAAAATATTCCTACTTCTATTGAATCCGTGAAGTTCTGAATCGTGCCAATTTTGGAGTAATACCGAACCTTATTATTTTAGCAAATTTACAGTTCCATCTTATCCATTCACACGTACGTACCAAAACAAACCTTAACCTATGGTGGCAACAAGTAACAAGTTGGAGATATATATAACAATATTTTCAACTATTTTTGTCAAACGTTAGAACAATTTCAATGAATTGATTTTTTGTTTGGTTTTTCAAGGAAAGAAAAGGAAGAGGGGAGGAGGAAAAAAAAAAAAAATAAGTACTGCGCAGGAAGAATGAAGGAATACTCTACCCCAAGGAAGAATTGTACTCCGTAATAAACTTCTTTTCATTCGTGAATAGACAATAGTCCATTAATAAGATATGATATATATGAATAGAGAAGATGAATTGATACAAGGCATACAATGATCACACACATATATTATGGCTGCTGCAAAGTATAGAAACAATATCTCCCCCATCCAACAGGACAATGGATGAATGCATTATCTGATGATGAAATAAAGAACAGAAGCCAGTAAATGCAGGCAGCTAAGAGCTTCCCTTAATAGCTTAAATGTCTCTATACTTAGCACACTCAATAGGAACAGTAGGGTATCTGGCCTTATCGTAGCAGTAATTGTAGACGGTGAACTTCTGGCGAACCCATCGGAGTCTTCTGTACTGCTCGGCGTCTAGGTCTTGGAACGCCTTCTGGTCCCACCATCTCTTGCCAACTGTGTTGCACACCTGGACTTCTTGTGAGGTGGAGGCCATGCAGCCGTCCACGTGGAAGGATGTGTAGGATGCTATGAAGGGTGCTTTGGACCAGTCCGTCTTCTCCAGCCCTCCCCGAGTCGCCCAGTCGTCGGCGTTCCACAGGCTGGAGTACAGCTTCATGGGCTGGTTGAAGGGGAACCTTAGACCCAAATCCTTTGAGTTCTTGAAGATCCGTATGGGTACATCGTCCACAAAGAACCTGCATGCAACGGCCCATCCTTCTTGTGTTACAACTTACAAGTAATAAAGCCCATGCCCATGCCTCATCATAAACATTATTCAACCCAAAAATAAGTGTAGTTTTTGAGTGATCAGAGAAATCTGCAGTCATTTCTTGATGGTGTAAATGGAATAAATTCTGTCTTATGATCCTAGTCGACAAAGGAGTATGGACAAAAAAGTAAACCAGTTTAAGTTTGAGCTCAAAGTAAGAGAACCAATAGGTCACTCCAACTAGGAGCGAAACATGGAACTTTATCATTACCAAACCAACAATCTAGCCAACTTGACTATAGTTGTCTCAGTGTAGCATTTTTTTTTCAAGTACACTCTAAACCTATTTATAGTATTTACTCAACAAATTATGTCGACCCTTTGATTGAAATAGGATTCGAACATTAAATTTTCTTTATAGGAAAGCAACACTGATATCATCAAACCACAAAGTATTATTATTTGATTTATGAGAAAGCGCTCTGAGTGGAGCAATAAGACCAATAGACAGCATGTTGGGCGGAGGCTAGAGAAATGGTCAAGTTCATCAATTGATAACTAGGAAGATTGTTGGACGTGACTAGTGAAGGGTTAAGTCTAAAATTTTGTCTCTTAACAATGTGATAGCAGTTTATAAGAAAAATATAATAATAAAGCGCTTAATCCTAAGCCATCATTTACAAGAAGGTAAAAGTACAACAAACTAAACTATAATGACACATTGACATTATGAGCTTTTAAAGCGTTTTATTTTTTATTCTAAACCTTTTTTCTAAAGCATACCAAGACAAACACAATAGGGTTATGTACAAATATATCACTGCAAAGGGAATCTTGAAAAAAACAAAAGTTGTGGTGGGTTTCACGAAAGCTGTTTCCTTAATGTTTTTCTACATACAAACATATAAGAATCAATTTCAATTTGATTTTACAATCTTGAAATTATTTATATAGACTATTTATTGCCTCTCCTTAAATTTTCAACCTGATCAATTCATCAACTCTGATAAAGGTGAATCATTACAGTACTTTTTTTTTAGGTGAACAGACATAAATATCTCCGTATCATCAATTTATCAAGTTTGGAAAAGAGCAGCTGGAAATGTTTTATAGGTGAAAAACAAATCCAGATTTTAATTCGTCAGGACCACTTTATAAAATTATTGAAATTTTTTACCAATGCCACGACATATCTTCATATATTAATCAATAAATTTTAGTTGGCTATATAAGTTTCATGTTTACACTTTCATATTTATGCTTCAAACCAATTTTTTTTTATTTGCTTATTTTATTTCGTATTCTTATAAGCTTTAAATTTAATTTTTTTAATGTTTAATAGTACTTCAACAACCTTAATCTGCGAACTGTAAACTTTTGAAGGATTGCACCGCAATTACTACATGATTGCACCGTAATTACTACCAGACATGTTCGTAGGACCCTGTGGTGCAATTGCATCCAGGTGCAGTGCAATCATATAGTAAATGAAATGTAATCTTTCAAAAGTTCGCAAGTTCACACGTCAATTTGCACCTGATTCTTGACCACTTAATACTTTGAAATTTTTAATTAAAAATAACTCCAGTCAAATCTTGTTAACTGAGACACAATAGTGGGGTAAATATGGTTTTACCATAGTTTTTTGCACTTTTGGTCCCACGACTATGGTGGCACTAGCAAAATTGATCCACGACTTTTGAACCTTGCAATTTTAGTCCACGACTATTGACCGAAAGGACCATTTTTACAAAAAAATCAATAGTCGTGGACTAAAATTACAAGATTCAAAAGTCGTAGATAGTGCTACTATAGTCGTGGGACCAAAAGTGCAAAAAAACTCGGTTTTACCATGACCAAGTGACCAACTAGTATGAAGAGACCAAGTCACAACCAACCAATTTGAATATAGCAAGGAAGCACTAATCAAGGATAAATTTATGGAGGGAAGAAACTTACACAATACAGTACATGTTCCAAAGAACAGAGTAGGAGTGGAAGCCCTTTGTAGGGTCAAACCAAAGGTAAATCCTCTGTTCTCTGTTTCCTTGGCCGCCGGTGAACACATTGGTCTGAAGTATGTAAGGCTGCCCTGTCCTGTTCCCCAAGAACTCAAAATCTATCTCGTCGTGCTCCGCATTGTTCGACGATAACTGCCCACAAAATCATTCAATTCTTAATCTCCATCTTTTACACAATACTACCAAAAATGAAGAAGAAGAAGAAGATGCATATATACATAGAATGCTGTGACAACGCCAGCTGAGTCTCCTCCAACAAGCTTCATCCTCATGCTGAAATGCCCAAACTGGTAGGAGTTTTTGGACTGAAACCCAGTCCCTTTAACCCAAAACAAAACAGAAAGAAGGATGATGAGATTCAGATCTAAGTTTTTAAATTTGAATAAAGAGGGTGGATACTGGATGAAGAACAGAAGAGTGAGTACCTGTGTTTCTGTCAAGAACAAGATCCACAGATCGGCCGCCATTGAAGTACTTGATGTGGTCTGAAGCCCAAGTTGGGACATAGTTCGTGGAGAATGGAACATCCACTGGTCTCCTGGGAGCCGCACAATGAACACCTAGTCCTAGGTTGATGAATACTAAGCCCAGAAATATGAGTTTGCCCACCATTTTTGCCAAACCTTTTGGAGAATGGAGAACAGCTCTTTTAAGTAACTACTATAAATAGCTTAGAAAAGCAAGCTTGGGGGTGGTGTATATATACTAATGAGCTGATGAACAACCCCCTTATATCTTTTTTTTTTTCCTTTTTTTTTTTATTATGGAAACCCTCTGTCACCACTTAGGCACTTACCACTATTTTTTTATTATTAAAATTTTAATTACCTAAAATAATTTAATTACACACACCTGACACCATGTTCTACCAAGAATTATTTAAGACTTTGGATCTTTAATATTCCATTTCATAGACCAAATATTTCTTGTTGATTTTTGTGATTCCGAGATGGTTGAATCTCCAATCTCAGGACTCTGATCTGACAGAACATTTGGAAGGGTGTAAATCATGATAACTCAGTTGAACACAAATGTTAGATATTTGCTTACTGCACACAAGAAATATAATTACGATAACTTTGTTGAACTGCTGCTGGTGACACTCAATCTCGGATCATTGTTCTCAAACTTTACCATTACAATTAACTGAACTGTCCATGCGAACATTTCTGCTCATTAGTATCAAGAAATTGACTTAAAAGTATAATGAAAATCAACAAGACTTTTAGTCAATTTCTTGGAAGGTCCTGCTCAACTATGCATTATTTTTTATTATTTTATATTCGTACTAAAAATATTAATCATGAAGGGATTACCTTAGCCATTATTATCCGCAAATTATGTTGTGAATCAAGAATCAAGATGCACCTTATATTGTATATCCTGTCATTTTGTTTAAATTAGCGCAACCTTTTTTTATTTTTCTTTCCTTCTGATCAGCATTCACTTTTGTAGTAAATACAGAATTTTTAATTGTATGTAAATAAACTTACATCTACGAATACATAATCTATTAACCCATAAATGTGTCATGTCAAGTAATTCTAACATTGTTTTAAATTTATAATATATGAAATGTACGTAAATAAACTCAAAGTTAAAGATTCATAAATTGAATGTTCAACACATAATCATGATTATTGTATAATTTTAATATATATTTAGTTGAAAATTAGCATGTTTTTATTATGCACATAATGTATTGAATGTTATATTTATTTATTTATATTTATATATGCATGTATTGAGAGATATATATAAAATAACAATGAAATAGGTCTATTCTTAAAAAAAAAAATTATTATATGAACTTTCAAGTTCTACTCCACTCTCAAACTTTTGATGTAGACTTTTTTCTTGAAAATCGTACATGTAGTAGAAATCATTCTCAGAAACGTTATTTCATTATTGACATATTTTATAAACCAAACATGTTGATTTATTGACTCCTTTAATCATACTTTAGTTTATTATGATTGGATTAAAGGTGGAATAATGAACGTGGAAAGAGGTGAGAAAAGGTAATAGAGAGACAACATGAGACTATTATTTTGGTCCCTCAATTGTTAATCAACTATCAGTGTAATTTTTAATTATTGAATTATTTAAAAAAAAATTAATTAAACTTTTGAGAATCAAATTGATAAAATTTTTAAAATAGAAAAATCATCATTTTAGTCATTCAAAAAGACTTGATAAAATTTTAAACAATTCAAAAATTACATTAGTTCAATTTTAAAATTAGAGATTATATTAACAGTTAAAAAATAATTAAAATATCAAAATAATAATTTTTCAATAGTAATATTGAGAACAGAAAAAAGCATCAAATCAAAAGAGGTGTTGGGGGAGCAATCAGCGGAAGCATGCACAAGAGATTAGAGATCTGCCATCTCGAACACCGAGGAAACGTTCACGCGATATTATGGCACGTGGTCACGCGCCCTCATAGCTGGAAACAGCCCTTCTACGTTGTCTAATTCTAATTCTATTTCCAGAGAGTTGGGACTTTTATTTGGAGTATTATTTTACGTGTGTACACAAAAATATATGTTTAATATTTAATATTTTTAAAAATAATTAACAAATTCTTACTAATTAAAATTTATTTAAAATTAAATTTATTTATTATATTAATTTAATATATAATGTCTACAAATGTTATTATCATCAAAGAATAATATATATATATATATATATATATATATATATATATATATATGGTGAATGCATTTTTTATTTAGATTTCAATCATTTAAAATTCAACTATTGAGCATGCAATTGTAATAGTGCATTTTTTGTATATTTATTTTTAGGTTTATACATATTTAATGAAAACTTAGACTACTATTTAAAGTTCCCAACCAAAGTATTTTGTCATTCACATTCCTATGATTTCGGGACATGAATTTGTATTAGTGAATTATATATTTATTGTTAAAAGTTTTTTAAATATATTTATAATTACATACAAATTATCATAAATATTATATATTTATAATTTTACTTAATATGATAAAATATGATTAATATATATTTATCAAATTAAATTTTATTGATGTGAGAAATTACTTTTGGTTACTAATAATTTCAAATTAATTTATTTATATGTGTATGCTTGTTTATTCAAGAATATAATTTTCATTAGTAAATAATATTTTAATAATATTATTTGTTAAAAAATACAAATTATAATACATATTATAGAATACGAATAATATATTTATTAAATTGAAATTTATTAATGTTCAGAATTTATTTTGATTACCAGATTTAAAAAATAAAATAAAAAAAAAATAATTTTAAATTAATTTATATATTTATAGTGTTGTTTTTAATTTGTATGTATTTATTTATTTATTTATTTATTTTATATGCATAATTGTTGTTTAAATTATTATAAAATTTTGAAATAAATTTTGAAACATGTCATTTATTTGGAAAAATTATTTTTGATCCAATTTATTAATCAAATACAATGTATATTATACAAAAATGATTTGAAAAAATTTATTGACAAACTTCTGTAGGTTTATGTAAGTTATCGTGATTCGTTTGTGTTTTGATACAGAAGATTTAAAAGAGCTATACTGAAATTTTGAAAAGTGATTCTCTTACCCCAAAAGACTGAATCCCCAGTCCTAAGGGCCCCCCTACACTCCGACCCGACAGAGCATGAGCATGTGGCAGGATGTAAATCGCGCACAAGGAATCTGCCTACTTTTGACATAATTCCTACACTCCCGCCGCCGATGTTCGAATCTTGGTCTCTTACCCTAAATACTGTCCACTAAATCATTGAACTAAGCCTGCGGGTAAAAAAAAAATGTTGAAGTAATATAGATCTTCAATTTTATTCATTATTAATTACAACTAAGTTGAATTTGTTGTATTAGGTATGATGGGACTGAATGTATGAAGATGATGAACCAAGCACAGGTCGGTTCATGAAAACAAATAGGTCGAAAGATGGTGGGTCTAGAGTCTAGACAATGACCCATTGCATGTACCTATCAAGTTGTCCAAATTCGATCTCTTGGATATGTAAAAGTTTAGATGGAGTTGTAATTGCATTAAAATTAAAGTATTGTATTCCTAATGTAATATAACTAATGTTATAAAGACATGAAGTAATAATAAGGTATAAATTAAAACTTATGAGACATATATACAATTTTCATGAATATTGAGCCCATCTTGTTTATAAGATACTGTTTGATTTATACTTTTTGACTTTTGTATAATGTTAGGTTATAAAATAGTTTCTTGTCACACTTTTGGTTGCCTACAAATCAATTATCTCAGAAGACTTCATCATCCCATCATCTCCATAAGTCTTGTGTTGTGTTTAAACTATTGAAAGGTTGTCTTCAAAAAAGAAAAAAAAAAAAAAAGACTATTGAAAGGTGAAAGCGAAATGAGCAAATAGATATATCGACAAATATATTTGTGAAATAATTTCTTAGCAAATTTTATAATGCCGAATAAATAAAAATAATGATTATTATAAATAAAAATATAAGATAATATTTTTATTGATTGAATAATAATTTTTACTTTTATTATTTACAAAAATGTCACTATTGTTTTCTATTTATAATAGTTAACAATTTTACATATTTTGAGTATCTAATAAAAAGTATGCACCCAAGTATTATTGTAAGGAAATTAAAAGACATATATGATTTGTGCGACACGTCGGGTTAATTAAGATGTAAATGTAATGCTTATATGATAAAATGTAATACTAATTATGAATAAAATGTACTTATAACAGAAAGTGTAATACTTTTAATAAAAAATATAATACTTTTACATTTTTATTTTATAGAATTATATTTTTTTTCTAAAGTATTGCACTTTTATTATAAGTAAGAGATACTTTATTTCTTATTAGTATTATATTTTTCAGTATAAGTATTACATTTTCATATTGACCTGGATCATATGACAAGAGAGTGCCTCTGTCTCTGAGTTTACCTCTCTTTTATTGATAAAAAAAAAAAATTAAAAAAATACAGTTATATCTTTCTACATGTCAACATATATAATATCGTTAATTAATTTTGGTGCATTTAGTTATATTCTAATGCTAATTTTCAAAGTTTACTGCAGTCAAATGAAGACAGAAGATGTGAAAGGCAGACTGCAAATTTGAAAACGTTAGTCAATTAACGTTTTAAAAAATAGTCATTATTTTAAACATTAATATAATTGATTAGTCCGTTAAATATTATGAAATTATTTTATCCAAACCTACACAACTAAGGAAAAATAATCAAATAGACCCTTCAATTTTACATAAAATGCAGTTAGACCCTTGAATTTAAAAAAGTGTAATTAAACATTTGAACTTGTCATTTTGGTGCGTCTAAATCCAATAGCCGATTATTCACATTGAATAATCGGTCATTTAAGATTTTGGCAACATTCTGGGAATAAAAATTCCGGCAATCATAATTTTTTTTTTTAAAAAAAAAAATCAGTCTTCCTTCTCAACCAGAGAAGACAACCGATTGGTCGCCTTCTCCATTGGAGAAGAACGACCTCTGGAGAGGAAGACTAGTCCGGTCATCTTCTCCGGGAAAAGACGACCGGACGGTAGAAAAGGTCACCGAAAATTATTTTTAACGGTTGTAAACAGTGGTTAGCGACGATCAACGGTGGTCAACATAACGTCGATAATTTTATCGGTAAATTAGACTTATTTGATAAGTTCAAATGTTTAATTGTACTTTTAAAGTTCAAGAATTTAATTGTACTTTTGTGTAAAGTTCAAGGGTCTACTTTTACCAAAGAAACAATAATCGTAAGATTAAAGTTACAAGGTTTGAAAGTCATGGATCAATTCTGATAGTGCCACTATAGTCGTGGGACCAAAGGTGCAAAAACTTTTATCTCAAGATAACACCTTTCAAATAAGTTTGAGCGCTTTAAATTTGTTCTTCAGGCAAATGATGATTCATGAGAAATTTTATGGGAGAGATTTTTTTATTTTTATTTTCCAAACAAACGATAACTTCTTTAAAAAATTCAGACAATAAAAATTTTAATTTCATCATTGAATTCGATAAGAACTGAATAATGGTATTGGATGACTTGATTACAAATTTACTGACGAAATTTTCAATTTTGGTCATATGACTATAGGGGCTTTATTAATTTCAGGCACCCGACTTTCAAAAGTGTCAATTTAGTACCTTGACTATGTAATTTTTATCAATTTTGGTCACTCCGGTTAAATTGCCAGTCAAATTTCGCCGGAAACTTAATCCTTCATTTAGTCTATAATTGAGGTTCAAAATCGTCTGTTTGAATTCTGGTAAAATCGTCTTTTTTTTCGACGAAATTTGGCCGATAATTTGGCCGGACTGACCAAAATTGACAAAAATTACATACCCAAGGTACTAAATTGACACTTTTGAAAGTCAGGTGCTAAAATTAACAAAGCCCCTATAGTCATATGACCAAAATTGAAATTTTCTCCAAATATACAGATTATATGATAATATACAATGATGAAAGTTACAAAGAGTCACCGGCAGGTTGGAGGCAACCTTTCAAAGTGAGGGGGGTTCCTTGTCCGCAGTGAGCAAAGGTTTAGCCTTTATGATTAATGTTTAGTTGAGTAACCATGACTTACATCCTCCTAAATGGTCGGTCGGACCGAGGTGTAGAGGGCCTTTAAGGTTGGGGTTCAGCCTTTTGGAAGAAGAATGGAAGTACAAAGAGGTTAGAAATCAAATTCAAATACATAAAGTTTTAATAAATTCCTCTTATATCTGCACGTGTATGTGTATAATTTCATCATCTAATGCCTCTTATATTGTCTACAAGACTACAACATGTGTGCGGTAGAATTTTTCTCCATTTTTGGTCTTGAAAAAGGAATTGATAACGAATTGAAATTAGATTTTATGAAAAAGAAATACTTGAAATATTGATCTAAGAGAAAATTTCATATGATTGTAGGGACTTTGTTAATTATTGAAAAAAAAAAACTTTAAAATATTGATCTAAGAGAACATTGATCTCAGTCTTATTAGAAAGACACGTCAAATTATTGGAAAAAATCTTTATTCATGTTCAAATTAGAATTTTAAAGTTAAAAAATATAAAAATGCCCATAAATTTTTTAGATTTTGGCATATCTTAAATGGAATGGTGACGTGTGTGATAAATTTGGTACTAAAATAATACTCCATCCGTCCCATTTTACAATTTCTTACTTTCCTTTTTAGTTTGTCCCAAAATAGTGTCATATTTCTAAAATTGAACATAATTATCACTCTACATTTTCCAATTTACCCATTTGACTTTTCAAATTTCTAGAGATAAGTACGATTGTACTTTGAACAAATAACACTTACTTTTGAGGGGCAAAATGAAAAACTTAATGACATTTGTTATGTTGTATTAAAAACCGTACAAAAAACAAATGAGACAATCAATTAGGGATGAAGGGAGTAGTTAAGATGAAAATTTGATACTAAAACAATAATTGTGAATGTGAAAATTGATATGAATTAAACATGTCAAACAAAACTACCATTTATTAATAATAGTGTGACCAAAATTGATATTTTGTTTTAAATATTATTATATGAATTGGATAAAGATGAAAAGAATCCGTATGTGTTACTGTAAAAGGAAGATGGATGGGGAATCTCCTATTTCTCCCTCCCCCTAGTCTTTAATCCGTCAATGTCAAATGGACATGTGTTTCGGTGGCAGTGCTGCATGCACCGAAAATCGGGTCAATCTTGACTGTCGGCGACGACCCTTGCCCCACCCCCAACCATCAACGTGTACCCGTCATTTAAAATTTCAAATTATCGCATATCCAGCTCATTTAAATATTGGAAATCCTACATAGATTCTTGCAAGTAGAACTTTTATCATGTAAGCTCTATTTGGCAGAGCTTATTTAAGAGTATATAGTTTATTTTAAGTTATTAATAAATTATAAGTTATGTTTGATAATGTTTTTAAAATAGGTTAATAGCTTAAAATAAGAGCTTATTTTTGAATCTTACTTTAAGTAGCGTTTCAAATAAGCTAATAGTTTTTAACTTTATTTTTATCTTTGTCCTTGTTATTTTAAAAAAATGATATCATTTACTCTTCCCAATTAAAATTCTTTTATCTTTTCCTTTATCTGCAACTTTATCGCAAATTATTATTATTATTATTATTATTATTATATTATTATTATTATTATTATTATTATTATTGTTTTTGAAGTAATATAATAATAATAATAATAATAATAATAATAATAATAATAATAATATATTATTATTATTATTATTATTATTATTAGATGAAAGAGATTCGCAACACAATTGCTACTTCATTATGGGATGCTAGATCATGATTGTGCTAATAATTTTATTTCAAAATGTTGATTTTTTAAGACAAAAAAAATAAGTTAAATTTTAATATGTAAACAAACTAATTTAAATTTTATGAAGATGTTTTTTTTTTTTTTTTTTTTTTTACATTTATCAGCTTATCAAAAAAGTTAATTTTACCAAATATTTTCAAGCATTACAGCTAAGTTAACAGCTCTGCAATTTTCAGCTCCTAAATTATAGCTTTTCAGCTTTCAGATCCTTTTAAGCTTTCAGCTACCTTTTCAGCTAGGTTTGCCAAACACAGCCGTATTATAATTGATAAAAAAAAAATAAAATTAATAATTATAATGTTATAAGTTTGACTTTTAAATAAAATAAATGAGAAAATTACCGATTTGGTCCCCCGACTATGAGGATTTCACCAATTTGGTTTATCAACTATCAAAATTACTCAATTTGGTCCTCGACTATGACATATTTACCTGATTTGGTCCTAAGTGTTATTTGCAGTTCAAACCTAAAAGGCAATTTTGGGATTTAAAAAAAGTATCTTCCTTCTCATTCCCTAAATATAAGTCGTTTGTTTTATATAGATATGTTATTGTTTTCGATAGCAGTCGCAGCTTCAATATGTAACCAAAGTGCAGTGAATCATCTTTATCCAGCTAAAAGAATCGAATGATGTTCGAAAATAGAGAAGCTTACAGCTGGATGAAAATGATTTGGCACAAAGCAACAAATTTTTGAACATCATTCGATTATTATAGCTGGATGAAGATGATTCACGACACTTTGGTTGCATATTGAAGCTGCGACTGCTATAGAAAAACAAATAACCTATCTATATAAAACAAACGACTTAGATTTAGGGAAGAAGAAGGAAGATACTTTTTTTTAAATCTCAAAATTGACCTTTAGGTTTGACTTGCAAATAACACTTAGGACCAAATCAAGTAAAAATGTCATAGTCCGAGGACCAAATTGAGTAATTTTAGTAGTCGAGTACCAAATTGGTGAAATCCCCATAGTCATGGAACCAAATCGGTAATTTTCTCTAAAATAAATTATAGACATTTTTAGTTTAAATTGATCAATTATGAACAATCTAAGTTGATTTATTTTTCTATCATTCTTCGTTTGCTAGGGTCTCAAGATGTAGTGCACACATTTAGATCGTAATAGTTAATAAACCTATGACTCGTACATTTGGCTGGATGAATCAAAATATGCCACTTTGATATGGAATTAAAAATGAAAATAGGTGTAATATTTCTCTAAATATTATTACAATTTCATTTAGATTTTATTACATATTATTCATAAAATTAAGTTCATCT
>VALG01005137.1:0-11177 GCA_009835305.1 Ipomoea purpurea
CGTAATTGAGTCTTATTCATTTTTCATGTTTAGTTGGGGAATTGGTATCCCGTTGGCCTAGTGGAAAGAGTATGATCGAACCCCTTAGGATATAATAATTAGATAATAGTAAAATAGAACCCCGCATATTGATTTAGTAGTTTTATAGTACGTTTCTCCCCTTCCCAAATGTGCTACACTGATGGCGAGCGAGTGAGAACATTGCATGTGCTTGCTATTCCTGTTTACGTAAGTGTCATGCCTTGTACCCCGACTTTGGTTGCGATCATCAGGCTATAAATCAGTCCAGTTTGTTTGGACTTGGGTTTGAGATTACATTTACAGGTAAACTTGTATGAACACAAGCGCCGAGCCATATTGATCTGAGGTTCAGTTGTATATTTAAGAAAGTATTTGTTTTCTACAAATTTTATATATTTGTAGTGAGCCTGTGGTCATTAGTTAATTCGGTGTCCATTTTTGAAATGAGGTTACGAACCATCCTCTCATCCAGACACCTAAGGCCCGGTTGCGTCGGCTTCAGAGAGTATATCAAACAAATAGTAATTACTAAATTATTTTCCGCAAATGGGGCTGCGTCCAAACCATAACCGATGCCTAAGCGGTTCTTTTTTCCTGTGGACGTGTGCCGCGAGTCAGTTATTTGCACATACTGCCCCATTATGAGCTGTCGACACACTGTTTGGG
Organism: Ipomoea purpurea; assembly: GCA_009835305.1. NCBI lineage: Eukaryota > Viridiplantae > Streptophyta > Magnoliopsida > Solanales > Convolvulaceae > Ipomoea > Ipomoea purpurea. Next base: position 688 of record VALG01005137.1, read on the forward strand.
ACCACATTGCGAAGCAACTAATGATTGAGTCCTCGCTATCTCATTCGTCGGTTGCGATTGACCCCTCCGTGTCAATACGGGCAGGTGCTCTGCGGGGCCGTGTCAGAAGCTATGATTGACGCTGAACAGAACCTGCTCCAATAGTCCCGTTAAGCGACATTTGCGATTAGAGAAATTTCTCTTGAATAACGCTAAAAACAATAGTTGTGTTGTAATATGTAAGATTACAAATAGGATATAGTTGTTTGTGTTATTTTTAGTTATTCATATGGGCAGATTGACTATCAGGGCAAATTGCAATTATGTTGGGGATTGAATCAAATATGTATTAGGATAATGAAATATGATTTTAAACCATCTACTTGTGCTCTAGCCCCGTTTTTCACATAGGTCTAGACATCTTTAAAACTGTAAAACTATGTTCTTGTTAGCAAAAGAAATGTTGTTATGCTTAGTCCCCTATCTGATCGATTGTCCATCCAGATTTTTTAAGAAACCTAGAGTGTCACCGATAGGATAATCTTCATGCTCAAAATGTTTTTTGTATAATCTATATATAATCCCCTATTAACCACTCTGTGCTTTGTAATAACACGCACGTATGGACTGTGAGTTTCTCTTTGTAAATGCATTCTCTTCGCTTTGATCAGTTATATGTAAATATGGACATCAATAGCAACAGAGGATTAAATCATGATTGCCAATACAGAGGACTCTGAGGCATAGCTTATATGTTCTCTTTCGCCTGCGTGCCATTCACTTTATTTCGGATTATGATTGAAGATGTAGATTTAAGCTCTTGTGCATTTCCTAGATCTACACCATGCTCAGTGTGTAGGCTCATATTGAGAATTCCACAATGTACAATATCCTTATTCTACTTTGTGTTTAACATAATGCTTTCTGTTTTGTGATCTCTCATAATACCAAATCGTCATTTATATATAATAAAGAAAACGAATATTTCACAACAGAGTTCTAACATGATACTTGGGGGTGTTACAATAAAAAAACACAGAATCGTTCTTGATTTTTTTTGGGCCGAGTGTTATATATGTATATATGCACATATATCAAAATTAATACCTAACTTAATAATAGTACACTAAAGTATCATAAAATATTATTTTAGTCTTGTGTTTAAAAAACCTAATAGTCTTAATGAGTTAATTGGTTCTTAAAATAACGCAGAATCATAAAAAATATGATTTATGATAGAACAGTACAGATGAGCCATGCAAGTTACATTATATAACATGTGAGCATTAAAAATCTTAATTTGGTTTAAAGCTTTTGAAAGGTAAATTTATCATTTTAGTATTAAAAATAGTTCTTTTGTATTACATAAACGCATTACTAAATAAGATCAAGTGAAATTCAATTTTCATTCACCTCCCCTCCTTCAACTCATCTCATATCAAATATATAAATTATTAACTATACTATATATTCTAGATATATTATATTTCAGGAGAATTATCTTACTCTAACTCAATTTATATTTATTAAATATATTTGAATAATTGTACAATAATTATTCTTTCATTACATGTTTGGTGCACATCATACCAGTTCACCTTTTTACAAACCCCGAGCTATTCCCCGTAGTGAAATATGGCTAGCAAATTTCAATATTGTATTGGACGGGTCCACGAATTGACAGGAAATTCCATAACAATAATAAATTTGAGCCAAATTTGTATTGCTTTGTTCTCAACTGACATCTTGACAAGACTCAAAATCTTATGGAACCGAAATCGGTTTGTTATCCCGCCGATCCTAATTTTCCGAAGGACCTGAAGCTAGGCACATATTATTTTGCGAGTATTACTAACTCTAGGCCTTGGGAATCAGATATTTTCCCTTCAATGGTAGTTCTATATTACCTTATTTTTGGGCAATTTAGTACATCTCTGTGCTTCAATACAACAATTACATATCTTGGGACAATCATTATAAGGGCTTGCTACACAACGACTATAATCGATAGACAGCAGATTAGCTACCCTAAAGATATGGAGACAAGTTCGTTATTGAGATTAGTTTGCGCAATAATGTGTGGAGAGTACGTCTCAGAAAACCGTAGAGATGCGTATCTTTCACTCCGTCTTATTGATATGGTGAATAACATTATGATTGTTATATAGGACGGAAGAACCTAACTAATTGAAGATGCAGTTTGTGGTTGAAAAAGTCTACGAAACTATAGCATTAGAATGAAAGTATGAACTCATGATGGATGGCCCCATCCAATAAAGTGAGAGGTCACCACAAAAACCAAGAAGAGCTCCTTTATTCACAATGGTCACTGAGCTGAAAGGTATAAACGAATAGACAAAAGTCATATTGTATTAAAAAAGAATTGCGTCAAAATCGGAACCACTAGCTGAAGAAGCTTTGAAGAGTCAAGTCACCCATAATATGTGGCTGGCACTAATCAATGAGGTGGAGGATCTGGTAGAGGTCGTGGAAGAGGAAGAGGAGGTTCTGGTGGAAGAGGTGTGGTAACTCAACAGAAGGAAGAAAGGGTGGAGGTAATACCAAACAGAGGTAAATTTCCATTTCATTGCTACAATTGTGGCAAGTATGGACCAAGATTGCAGATTGTTGGTATAAATGAGGACAACAATCGTGGAAATCAAGCAAACATTGCTGAAAACACTGCTGAAAAGTCTGGTGAGAGTTCTGAAACTTTACTTTTAGCCAGCGATAGTTTTTCTGCAGATAAGAACATATGGTTCTTGGATACTGGGTGTAGTAACCATATGTGTGGGAAGAAAGAATTGTTTTCTGAACTGGATGAATCAGTTCCGGTCTGAAGTGACATTTGGCAATAAGTCAAAGGTGCCAAATTTTGGGAAAAAGGTAAAATCTCCTATTCAGTTGAAGGATGGTACTCACAATTTTATATCCGATGTGTTTATGTTCCTGAACTACACCCAAAATTTGTTGAGTATGGTCAGTTGTCAGAAAAAGGATATAAGATAGATATTGCTCAGGGGTGTTGTACATTGCAGATGCTAAAGGAGTTTTTGATTGCAAAGGTAAATATGTCCCAAAATCGACTATTTCCTTTGAAAATTAAGCATACTCTCCTTGCTTGCTTTAATTCTGAAGTTTGCATTGATAATTGGTTATGCATATGCGGTTTTGGGCATTTTCATTTCATCTTCTGGATTAAACTATCTTGCAAGAAAGGAACTTGTTTCTGATTTACCTGTTGTGAATGTCCCTATCGTATCTGTGAGATTTGTGTGATTGGAAAAGCATAGAGATCCCTTTCCCGTGGGCAAGTCAAGGAGAGCTACAAAACAGTTTGGAGATTATTCACTCAGACCTGTGTTCGTTGGAGGTTCCTTCACATGGAGGTTGTAAGTACTTTAATTACTTTCATTGATGATTTCAGTAGAAAACATGGGTTTACTTTCTGAAGCAAAAGTCCTGAAAGCATGTGATGTTTTCAAACCAATTTAAGGCTTTTGTTGAAAAGCAAAGTGGTTATGAAATTAAAATCTTGAGAACTGATAGAGGTACAGAATATATTGCTTGTGATAATTTTCTGAAAGAAAGGGTATTCAGCACCAAATGACAGCTAGATACACTTCCACAACAAAATGGAGTGGCTTGAGAGGAAGAATAGATCTATCATGGATATGGTGGAGGTTTGCCAGTGTTGAAGATCCAAGAATCTGCTAAACCTTTTTGGGCAGAAGCTGTTGCTTGTGCTGTCTATGTGTTGAATAGTATCCAACTAAAAGTGTCGTGATAAGACACCCGAAGAAGCTTGGAGTGGGAGAAAACACTCTATAATATCTCAAGGTTTTTGGATGTTTTGGCATATGCAGCATGTGCCAGATCCATTGAGAAGAAGTTGGATGATAAAGGTGAGCAAGTGCATATATCATTGTTATAGTGACCGCTTCAAAAGGCTTATAAACCTATACAATCCTGGAAACCTTAGAAGGTTGTTATAAGGTTCGTGATGTCACTTTTTGATTTATATGGTGCTGGGATTGTTAGCTAGAGATGAAAGTTCAGTTGTTATTCCTGTTGTTGAAAATATTGTTGAAGAGCAACGATTTCCAGATAATGTCCAGTCTCCTTCACAGACCAGAGTCTCAGTTCGACCGGATCTCAGCGGGCGAGCGCCATTACCACCTCCGCTTGCAGATTATGTGTTGGGTGATGATAATGACCTGTCTGATGAAGAAATTGTCAATTTGCTCTCCTTTGGCGATTGTGATCCTTTAACTTTTGAGGAGGCTCTACAGAACTCATTGGCTTAGGCAATGGATGAGGAGATCCGTGCCATTGAAAAGAATGGTACCTGTGAATTAACAGATTACCTCTTGAAAAAGAAGATTTAATTGAGTCCCAAGTGATTTACTAGAACGAAATACAAGTCAGTATAACAACTTGAAGACGGAGACATTTCCCCTCAATTGAAGAAGGATATGGGGATGACCAATATGTTTCAAGCTTGGTTTAAAGGAGGCAATGTTATAATAATAATAATAATATAATAATAATAATAATATAATATTATTATTATTATTATTATTATTAATTATTATTATTATTAGTAAATTAAACCAAGTAAGTTAGTTAATTGGTTAAAATAATGGGAGTAATTATAAGGTGCAGTACATGGCCATGATGTTAGGCATTACATGAGCATTATCCTTAATTTAGCATTTGAGTTAATTATCATTAGTATAATAGTCTTGTATTCAGCATTCTAAATCAATCAAGTGAATTCAATTCTCCTTCCTCGTCTCCTCCTTCTCCAAATTATATATATATATATTAAGATATAATTATATTAAATATATTATATTTAATATATCTAAACAATGTGTGTGCCTACTAAGAACATGCGTTTTCCCCAAACGAGGAAGTCACGAATCTCTGAAGCATCGATAAAATAAATTTTATTATTTGAAACAATGCAATTTTCTTTAGTTAATACAAAAAAAATAAAAAATAAAATATCAGCTTGTCGCTATTTTAAAATATTGAGTTCGTTTTAAACTTTTGATTGAAGTACATTAACTATTTAACTAGTAAACTGATCTTGTGGACATTTTAGTGGCATGAAATGGCTCTCCTAAATCGGACGGGTCTTGAGTTTGAGATTCTTTTTGAATCAGTAGGTTGAGAAAAAGTACTTATAAAAAAATCTCTAAAAAAGATGTCATCCGTTTAGTTCTTTTTACAAAAAAAAAAAAATACACAAAAGTTGCTTTGTCGGATTGGTTAAGGCTTGTGCCTGCAAAGTACATGGGTTTCCCCGGAAGTTTGAATTCTCAGGAAATGGTTAAATGTAAATTTTTATATTATTTTAACAATGCAATTTTCTTTGGTTAATACAAAAACTATTTTGAAATATTGAAATTCGTTTTAAACATTTAATTGTAGGATATGAACTCTTTAACCAGTGAATGATCGTGTGGTCTATTTAGTGGCATGAATGGCTCCCCTAAATAGGAGGTCGTGGGTTTTGGCCCCATTTGGAAAATATTGATTCTTTGTGATTTAGTAGGTTGAGAGAGTATTTATAAACAAATGCTACATTGTAACAGAATAATTTGTAGAAAAAAAAACTGTTAAAAGAATAATGATCCGTTTTTATTTTTCTCACCATAAAAGAACACACAAGTATTTTTTGGCCGAGTGGTTAATATGTGTGCTACTAAGAAAATGTGTTTTCCCAATGAGAGTCCGAATCTCTCAAGCATCGATAAAAAGTAAATTTTAATTATATCAAACAATGCAATTCTCTTTGGTAATAAAATATATATATTATTATATATAATATTATATATATATATAGTATATATATATAATATATATACTCTTGTCACTATTTTAAAATATGAAGTTCATTTTAAACTTTTGATTGGAGTACATTAACTATTTACCAGTAAATGATTCTGTGGACTTTTTAGTGGCATGAAATGGCTTCTCTTAAATCGGACGTCATGAGTTTGAGATTCTTTGTGATTCAATTGGTTTGAGAAAATACTTATAAACAAATATTACATAGTATCAAAGTAAGTTTTAGTAATAAATCTCATAAAAAGACAGTGATCCGTTTAGTTATTTTACAATAAAAATAAACATAGTTGCTTTGGCCGATTGGTTAAGGCGTGTGCCTGCTAAGTGGAAGGGGTTTCCCTGTGAGAGTTCGAATTTCTCAAACAAATGGAAAAGGTAAACTTTATTATTATTTTAAACAATGCAATTGTCTTTGTTTAATACAAACACTACTTTGAAATATTGAAATTCCTTTTAAACTTTTAATTGTAGGATATGAACTCTTTAACCAGTGAATGATCTTGTGGTCTATTTAGTGGCATGAAGTGGCTCTCCTAAATAGGAGGTCATGGGTTTTAGCCCCATTTGCGAAAAATATTGATTCTTTGTGATTTAGTAGGTTGAGAAAATATTTATAAACAAATACAACATTATAAACAGAATAATTGTAGGAAAAAAAAAAACTCTAAAAAGAATAATTGATCCGTTTCTATTTTTCTACCATAAAAGAACACACAAGTTTTTTTTTGACCGAGTGGTTAATGTGTGTGCCTACTAAAAAATGCGTTTCCCAACGAGAGTCCGAATCTCTGAAGCATCGATAAAAGTAAATTTTAATTATTTGAAACAATGCAATTTTCTTTGTTAATACAAAAAAAATAAATATCTTTCACTATTTTAAAATATTGAAGTTCGTTTTAAACTTTTGATTGGAGTACATTAAGTATTTAACCAGTAAATGATCTTGTGACTTTTTAGTGGCATGAAATGGCTCTCCTAAATCGGACGTCATGAGTTTGAGATTCTTTTGATTCAGTTGTTTGAGAAAGTACTTTAAACAAATATTACATTGTATCAAAGTAAGTTGTAGTAAAAAATCTCTAAAAAAATAGTGATCCGTTTAGTTCTTTTACAAAAAAAAATACACACAAGTTGCTTTGGCCGAGTGGTTAAGCGTGTGCCTGCTAAGTACATGGGGTTTCCGCGAGAGTTCGAATCTCTCAGGAATGGTAATGTAAACTTTGTTATTATTTTAAACAATGCAATTGTTTTGGTTAATACAAAAACTATTTTGAAATATTGAAATTCGTTTTAAACTTTTAATTGTAGGATATGAACTCTTTAACCAGTGAATGATCTTGTGGTCTATTTAGTGGCATGAACTGGCTCTCCAAAATAGGAGTCATGGGTTTTAGCCCCATTTGGGAAATATTGATTCTTTGTGATTTAGTAGGTTGAGAAAGTATTTATACAATACTACATTATCACAAAATAATTTGTACAAAAAAAACTCTAAAAAAAAATAATGATCCGTTTCTATTTTCTACCATAAAAGAACACACAAGTATTTTTTTCGAGTGGTTAATGTGTGTGCCTACTAAGAACATGCGTTTTCCCAACGAGAGTCCGAATCTCTCAAGCATCGATAGAATAAATTTTAATTATTTGAAACAATGCAATTTTCTTTGGTTAATACAAAAAAAATAAAAAAAAAAAAATATCTTTGTCACTATTTTAAAATATTGAAGTTCGTTTTAAACTTTTGATTGGAGTACATTAAGTATTTAACCAGTAATGATCTTGTGGACTTTTTAGTGGCATGAAATGGCTCTCCTAAATCGGACGTCATGAGTTTGAGATTCTTTGTGATTCAGTTGGTTGAGAAAGTACTTTTAAACAAATATTACATTGTATCAAAGTAAGTTGTAGTAAAAAATCTCTAAAAAAGATAGTGATCCGTTTAGTTCTTTTAAATAAAAATACACAAGTTGCTTTGGCCGAGTAGTTAAGGCTTGTGCCTGCTAAGTACATGGGGTTTCCCCGCGAGAGTTCGAATCTCTCAGGCAACGGTAAATGTAAACTTTATTATTATTATTTAAACAATGCAATTGTCTTTTGGTTAATACAAAAACTATTTTAAAATATTGAAATTCGTTTTAAACTTTTAATTGTAGGATATGAACTCTTTAACCAGTGAATGATCGTGTGGTCTATTTAGTGGCATGAAGTGGCTCTCCTAAATAGGAGCTCATGGCTTTTAGCCCATTTGGGAAATATTGATTCTTTGTGATTTAGTAGGTTGAGAAAGTATTTATAACAATTACTACATTATCACAGAATAATTTGTACAAAAAAAAAAAAAAAACTCTAAAAGAATAATGATCCGTTTCTATTTTTCTACCATAAAAGAACACACAAGTTTTTTTTTCCGAGTGGTTAATGTGTGTGCCTACTAAGAACATGCGTTTTCCCAACGAGAGTCCGAATCTCTCAAGCATCGATAGAAAGTAAATTTTAATTTTTGAAACAATGCAATTTTTTTGGTTAATACAAAAAATAAAAAATATATCTTGTCACTATTTTAAAATATTGACCGTAAATGATCTTGTGGACTTTTTAGTGGCATGAAATGGCTCTCCTAAATCGGACGTCATGAGTTTGAGATTCTTTGTGATTCAGTTGGTTGAGAAAGTACTTATAAACAAATATTACATTGTATCAAAGTAAGTTGTAGTAAAAAATCTCTAAAAAAGATAGTGATCCGTTTAGTTATTTTACAAAAAAAATACACACAAGTTGCTTTGGCCGAGTGGTTAAGGCCTGTGCCTGCTAAGTACATGGGGTAGAGTTCGAATCTCTCAGGCAACGGTAAATGTAAACTTTATTATAATTTTAAACAATGCAATTGTCTTTGGTTAATACAAAAACTATTTGAAATATTGAAATTCGTTTTAAACTTTTAATTGTAGGATATGAACTCTTTAACCAGTGAATGATCTTGTGGTCTATTTAGTGGCATGAAGTGGCTCTCCTAAATAGGAGGTCATGGGTTTTAGCCCCATTTGGAAATATTGATTCTTTGTGATTTAGTAGGTTGAGAAAGTATTTATAAACAAATACACATTATAACAGAATAATTTGTAGAAAAAAAAACTCTAAAAGAATAATGATCCGTTTCTATTTTTCTACATAAAAGAACACACAAGTATTTTTTGGCCGAGTGGTTAATGTGTGTGCCTACTAAAACATGCGTTTTCCCAACGAGAGTCCGAATCTCTCAAGCATCGATAGAAGTAAATTTTAATTATTTGAAACAATGCAATTTTCTTTGGTTAATACAAAAAAAAATAAAAATATCTTGTCACTATTTTAAAATATTGAAGTTCGTTTTAAACTTTTGATTGGAGTACATTAAGTATTTAACCAGTAAATGATCTTGTGGACTTTTTAGTGGCATGAAATGGCTCTCCTAATCGGACGTCATGAGTTTGAGATTCTTTTTGATTCAGTTGGTTGAGAAAGTACTTTAAACAAATATTACATTGTATCAAAGTAAGTTGTAGTAAAAATCACTAAAAAAGATAGTGATCCGTTTAGTTCTTTTACAAAAAAATACACACAAGTTGCTTTGGCCGAGTGGTTAAGGCGTGTGCCTCTAAGTACATGGGGTTTCTTTGTAAGAGTTCGAATCTCTCAGGCAACGGTAAATGTAAACTTTTATTATTATTTAAACAATGCAATTGTCTTTGGTTAATACAAAACTATTTTGAAATATTGAAATTCGTTTTAAACTTTTAATTGTAGGATATGAACTCTTTAACCAGTGAATGATCTTGTGGTCTATTTAGTGGCATGAAGTGGCTCTCCTAAAATAGGAGGTCATGGTTTTAGCCCCATTTGGAAATATTGATTCTTTGTGATTTATTATGTTGAGAAAATATTTAAAACAAATTACAACATTATCAAAAATAATTTGTAGAAAAAAAAAAACTCTAAAAAATAATGATCCGTTTCTATTTTTCTACAATAAAAGAACACACAAGTTTTTTTGGCCGAGTGGTTAATGTGTGTGCCTACTAAGAACATGCGTTTTCCCAACAAGAGTCCGAATCTCTCAAGCATCGATAAAAGTAAATTTTAATTATTTGAAACAATGCAATTTTCTTTGGTTAATACAAAAAAAAAATAAAATAAAAATATCTGGCTTTCGCTATTTTAAAATATTGAAGTTCGTTTTAAACTTTTGATTGGAGTACATTACTATTTAACTAGTAAACTGATCTTGTGGACTTTTTAGTGGCATGAAATGGCTCTCCTAAATCGGACGTCATGAGTTTGAGATTCTTTGTGATTCAGTAGGTTGAGAAAGTACTTATAAACAAATATTACATTGTATCAAAGTAAGTTGTAGTAAAAAATCTCTAAAAAAGATAGTGATCCGTTTAGTTCTTTTACAAATAAAAATACACACAAGTTGCTTTGGTTGAGTGTTAAGGCTTGTGCCTGCAAAGTACATGGGTTTCCCTGGAGAGTTCGAATCTCTCAGGCAACGGTAAATGTAAACTTTTATTATTATTTTAAACAATGCAATTTCTTTGGTTAATACAAAAACTATTTGAAATATTGAAATTCGTTTTAAACTTTTAATTGTAGGATATGAACTCTTTAACCAG
>VALG01005138.1:0-16104 GCA_009835305.1 Ipomoea purpurea
AACATCTTCATCACCATCCTTCTTCTCAATCCTAACTCAAAGCCACAACTCACAATTAGCTTCAGCATTCTGCACTTAAGCAATCACCTGAGCTTTAGATGCCCTCCTGCAACTTTACTTTATGAAAGGTTATGTCTCGCACAAGCATCGCTTCGGTGCTCTTCGTAATTCCTCTTTCAGGACAATCAAAATGTTTCCGCATATTCTTATTCTCGGCAATACCCGACCGCCAGTCGCTTCCCTTCTATCCAACCATGGGCAGCCTCTGTTCCTGCCACTCTTTGCAATTATCCCACACTCACTCAGCACCCAGACTTCTACGTCCCACGCAAAACTCAACTAAACTTGTTACGAGGGCAATACCACCACCCAACAGCGCCAACAATCACTTCACTCGCAAAATCATAACTTGGGTATCTTCCAACCCTAAACCTCAATACTCGCCTCAAAGCTCCTCTCAAAACAACGCATTTCTGTTCTTTCTCATAAAAACACCACTCGTGGCAAGGCAACCTCCAAAAAAACTTTGGCTGCTCCTACACTACCGCTATACCGCTGCAAAATAACATACCAAGTTCCTTGCATACTCCGCTGGAAAACATTAAGTGAATAATAGACCCCAACAAACCGCAAAGACAAAAGCTTTCACATGCCGGAGTTTCTAGAGAGCGCAGCCGAGAGAGCCGACCCCGACCTGCAGGGGACGTTGGCGAGTTCTCTTCCTGGCGCAGCGCCCGGCCTCCCAGAACCACTCCGCGACTCCGACGCAGCCGCCGCGCCTCCTCTCTTTCGGACCGCCTTTCAACCAGCGCGCGGAGGTCGTCCGCGACTCTCCGCCCCTCGCGAAACGCCGTCTCTTCCTGCGCTCCTCCGCGTGCAAACCCCCACCGCGAGGTGCAAAGTCAGCACGCGGCGCGCATTGTCTGGGCCTACGACAGTCGACACGCCCAGCTCTTTCTGCGGGGCGTATCGCCCGTCCACGCTGCGACCCTCGCGCAGACCATCATGATACAACCAGTGTCCATCGCAAGCAAGAGCAAGAAAAGTAATGACAAGAGGAAAACATAAAGAATGCGATGAAGGAAGAAGAAGAAGACAAAAGAAATCGTGTGGACCTCGTCGAGTGAAGTAGAAGTACAGGCCTAAATGGGGGGCCGGGCGGCGGTGAGTCCAGTGTGGCGTACTTTGGGACAGTGATACCCCCCGTTGTACAGAATTGCCCGTAAACCAGACCACTCCCAACTACTTCTTCTAAAAACAAAATTGCATCTCTCAATTCATTTCCTATTCTCCTAGTAAGCTAAAGAAATATTCTCCATCTATACATCATTTTTGAATGTCTATTCAGTCTCTATTACAATATCAGTCATTAGTACTTTTTATAATTCTATAATATCACTTTTGCATATCAAAAGCAAAATATGTTATTTTTCATGGGCAGGCTTGCTTTGCTTGACACAAAAGAGTTGATTGTACTTACGTACACATGATTAGATTACTATTAATCCGACATCGGTCTTCTTACTGAATTCTCAAATAATGAACTTTAATTCTTCAAATCAATCGTAATTGCATAATTAACTAGCACTCGTAGAACCTGTACGATCTACATCTGATGCCTGTCTCACTCACTCCCAGTAACGTATGAACTGAGAAAGATCTGATTTCCCGACCACATGCGAGACATTGAAAATCATTTCTTCTTTTATGTGCTTTCCAACGGTAGATGCTTCCCTTTTGTCCTCTCTCAGCTCCGGGCAAATTATTATTTGGACTCGATCCATCATAACCAAGATTCAAAAATTCACAATCTATATACTAAACATTCATAATTTTATACATTGAATGTTCACAATTTTTATATATTAATTATTCATAATTTACATACTTAATATTCACAATTTAAATTATAAACATTCAGTAAATAAATTATTTGATATTTAATATTATATTTGTTCAGTTTAAACACTAATTAACCTTGTAAGATGGACTGGATCCATTAACATAACTAATTGTACAATACCCCGTATCGTTAAGAAGATATTATGAATGGATGAAGGCTGGCCCACAACTCAACTCGCCATTAAATAGAACAGTATTTTGTTCCTAAGCCAGACCGGCCAGGCCCAATTACATTACAAATGTTTAGCCAATTACAACTGCATTACTAATCCGACAATTATCGTGTGGATCATGGTCCACACAATGATATATAGACCATAAAAAAATATGTTTTTAATATACTAAATTGCTACATTATTTAAATAAGTACATATAGTACAAAAATAATATAACTCTTCTGAAAATATGTACATTATTTTTGTACTGAATGTACATTAATTTTACAGTATAAACACAATAAGTCGAATTCATACACTTATGTACGACCATTAGTCCACACAATAACGTGCGATTGAACTAACCGTACGAGCCCATCCTAGACAACGACCGCACTACACAGCTTAGGGCTCCCTGCGACGTATAAAACTTATATATCTGGAAACACAATCCCCGCTCGCACATCGCATCTCTTGAGAGTTCATATCTCCTCTATCTTCACAACAACTTCACATTCTAATAAACATACCTCAACCAAGTATTCTCATTTCTCCACCCTCATGGTGCTACCAATTACCAATGCATCCTCCATAAGATCACACAAAACGGTTTTCTTTCTAAAGTACTGTCTTCGATGAGTGGGTACGGCTGATATTCTCATATAGTGATACACTACGGGTCTATGCATTACAATAAAGAAGGTGATTTACCAATAGTGCGCATGATTATTATATACTTAATAGACAATAAGAAGAGAAGTTAGATGAATATACCAACATTCAAAAAAGACATTTCAAATTTTCAAATTTCTTCTCCTCAATAATCAACACCTCCAACCACATTGGTGCAAATCTAAGTCCCGGAGGGATTCACAAATTGGATGCCCTTAGCTCCATGAAGCATCACCCAATTTGCAGCATATAGTAATATATATAGTACAATTAAAATTGACATGAGTATACGGTTTGGTATCTGATCCCTACCACGGATGTCTTTCTCACTGTCATGCTATCATTGCTCTTCACTCTTTACACCACAACCTATGTTTCCCCTCTTGCTCCTTGTCCCCCCCCCCCGGCCCCCCCCACACACACACACACACATATAATATGTATAAGTAGTATATATTAATATATATTATATAGTATACTACATGATATACTGGTAGTATAGTAATAGTCATGTATATTTAACCAGAAAGCATATAACATCCAATTAAATATGAATTAATATATTTAATAATTAATTAATGTGTTTTTTTTTACGACAACTAATTATGAGATTTGATTACTGATGAATTAATTAAACCGGGGGTTCGGATTAATTAACCCGAATGAATAAATAAATGTACACAAGCATTGGAATTAAAACGATAATAGGGTACGAATATAGTCACGAGGACTGATATTGTATTAATTGACTATGTAACGCTATTACAGTAGTATGAAACGTGTAATAACAAGACAAGAAAGTTTAGGAAACAAGATAGATAGGTGTCTTTTGTAATGCCAAGACAACGCAATATTTATACAGGACATGAGCCAACAAACTCCCCTAAAGTCATGGTAGGCCACAAGACTAAGTCGAGGCCCACTAGTGGGCCCATGAAACTAGGTCAAGGCCCCATCATTCTGAGCCTCGGGCGCTCGGGCTATGCACTCCTAGACTCGGGTCCCTATTATTGGGCCATATATGTCCAATATATCATCCAATTACCCTTTCAATTAAAAATGAATATCATTTCATCTTATTGTTAATCTAATTTTTAAGTTTGAATTAGTGTTTTTAAATTTATTTTTTTTTCATATTTGTGTTTTGGATGTTTATTATATTGGATCAATCACCATGATTTTTATTTTTATATTTTTAAACTTTTATTCTCATTATAGAGTCATACATAACCAAACGTCAATCAAACATAGACTTACACGAGTTCTGGTGCATGTGTCGGTAAGTAGTCAGTATATAAACCTTAAAAACGTCAATGGACCACGTACAAATACAAGGAGGTGAAAAATCTTGTCTTTTTGTATTTATATATATATGCAGTGAGCAATTAATAATAAGTCACAACTACTCCTAGAGTTATAGCGACCCGCTTTAATTTGAGCATGGTCCATGCTCTTGTGCACCCATGTGTAGTCTTAGAATAATAATTTTGCTTCAATTTTTGTTCTTATTTCTTAACTTCAACACGTGTCGACACCAACCATAAATATTCATTATATTATGCCATCATAATTTGGTTGTTGAGCAAATTACATTTTTGGTCCTATGACTATAGGGGCGTGTTAATTTCAGTCCGTGACTTTTAAAACTAACATTTAGTCATTTAATTATATATTTTTTTAGTAAATTTGGTCCTTCCAGTCAAATCACCGGTAGAAATTGACCGGAAAAATTTAAACCTTTTTAAATTTTTTATTCATGAGGCAAAATGTCTTTTTACGTAGCTTCTTCTTCTTCTTCGCACACCCGTCCGCGAGCCACCATTAACCCACCACCGCCACTGCTGTATTGACCAGCACTAGTAGCCATAGCAGTTCCAGCAGCGAGTTAAGCCCAAGAAACAGCGGGTAGAGAAACTGGTGCGAAGGCACAGCCTTCAAGAAAACTCTGACCACTCATCTTAACGCCGAGGACGTGAGCTTCGGGGCCGTCGTGCAACAGTTCAC
Source organism: Ipomoea purpurea (assembly GCA_009835305.1). Taxonomy (NCBI): domain Eukaryota; kingdom Viridiplantae; phylum Streptophyta; class Magnoliopsida; order Solanales; family Convolvulaceae; genus Ipomoea; species Ipomoea purpurea. The sequence continues at coordinate 4,734 of VALG01005138.1, forward strand.
TGGCTACCACACTGCGACAACGTTCTCCAAGGCACATAAGGGCCCCATCAACTTGAACTTCGGAGTTTAGGGATGAGGATAACGACGGTTTTGATGCGGTTTGCGAGATGATGAGATATATATGGTGGTAATGAAGCCCGATTTCACAGTGACCATTGCCGAAAAGAGCAGCGACGGTGGGTTAATGGTGGCTCGGCAATGAGCTACGCGCGCGAAGAAGAAGAAGCAACTACGTAAAAAGTCCATTTTACCCTCATGTAACTAGCAAGTGTCTAACAACCAATAACAGTGGCTACTAACTGACAATTTTTATTATGGAGGATGAAAAATGTCAATGCCCCAATAAGTCTAGGACCAAAAATGGTATTAACTCAATTATTTATGAAACATTTTATATCAAATCTTTCACATCAAATACTATATTATTTTGGCGTTTACAAAAATTCAAATAACTTCATGCCAACCACATATATATACGTATGCTCACGTAATAATTGTAACTTTTTCTGAGTTACCTAAAAAATAGTGTATGATTGATGTTCGAAAATTAAAAGGATTAAAGCGTGATTTAAAATTAGAAAAGATGTAAATGAAACGGTAATGTTAATATCTATCATATATTCATATCATATCCAGTTTTATACAGTTACGAGTAGCGTAAAAACTGTACGGGATTTAAGCAAGAATTTGTTAGGTGATTTTCACGAGGACGACGGAGGACCCATCGCCATTTAAGACTGCCATATATACATCTCCACCTTGCTACTGCTACTTGCCTCTCCAATCTCTCTCGATCTTCTCATCTCTCAGCTCCTTCTCTGAATTATTGAAAGTTTTCAGACGGACGGCGGCGGTGATTGGTACGGTGATGATGAGTTGCAGAGGCGGCGCTGAACTCACCAGAATAATGTCAGGGAAAAGTCGTTCAGAATCAGGCACGACGACCTCAAGTTGTTCTCCAGGTTTCTTTCCGGCAAGACACCTCGAATCGTTCATCTTTCAGGGTTTACTACGGGGATGTTTCCGTGCCGTTTGTCTGGGAGTCGCAGCCGGGAACTCCCAAGCACAGATTCGCCGATGACGGTGCCGCCCTCCGCCCTCCGCTCACTCCTCCTCCCTCTTACTACTCCAATACCAAAATGACGCCGCCCGGAGCTCTGTCCAGGAAGAAAAAGGTGCTCCCGGGATCCATTCTTGTACGAACTTTGCTCACCAAGGTGAGTCTACGGAGAACCAAATCAGCCGCTGCGGCCGCCGCACCGTCACTCTCCCTCTCGCCGTCTTCTTCCTCTTCCTCCATCTCCTCGTTCTCCGCCACGGCCACGCCTTCCAGCTTCAGCAGCCGGCGAGGGCGGCGGTTTTCCGGCTCCGGCTCCTCCTTCGATAAGGGCATTGAAGACATTCCCAAAGCGAACCGTCGGCGGCGTGCTGCGGTATCATCGACATGGAGCGGAGTATCATCGTGAAGAAGGTTCTGTCCTCCATTGTTGGCCGCCGCCAAAACCTTAATTAGTTCGTCTTTCAACTGTAATTTTCACATGATTATGTCCTTAAGTTTTGTTTGTGTTTGAATCCTAATCTTTAGAATGTAAATCTACTTGTTCGCTTTACTGATCGATTAGTTGACGATTTGCATCATATATTAATTTTGGATCTATTTTTGTTTTGTTTTGTTTACATATTAATTTAAGAACTCGAATTCTGACAATAAATTATAGAGTTAATTATTAAAATGTTATATTGACTATAGTAAAATTATTAATTTAGTCTCGAATAAATGATGGATGTCTAACAGCAAAATAAACAAATGATCAAATTGATTAAGATTTTTATCAATATATAATTTTACTATAATTAAGAAACTATTTTGATAATAAACTCTAAATTATATGATGACAATTTGGTACCCCAAAATATCAATAAAATTTATGTTCGTTGTCATTAAGTTTAGACACATGGTACAATATAATAAATAAAATTTATGTTGTCATTATGTTTAGACACATGGTACAGTAGTACAATTGTTTATCACTGTTACACATTGACTGACATTCTTACCAAAATTGTTTTCAAAATAAATTTCATTTAACTGAAAAAACATATCATAACCTTTGATAATCCCATGTTATACTAAATTATATGCATGTTGTACTGCCTAACTATAAGAAGTTATTTTTAGTTGAGACAAAATACATTTTTTAATTTTGTGAAAAAATATTCACAACAATCTTTTATTTGTTTGAAACTAATATTGATAGATTAATGTAAAAGGGAGATCAATTCCAATTTCCAATCCCTCTTATAACCAGTTTGGTTGCGTGAGTGGCCGTACACTCTTCCTCCATTAAGAGAAGTCCGGAGTTTAAACCTCATCTTATACGAAAAAACTAATATGACCAGCACTTTGCAGCCCCTTCATTGGACTGGTCCGGTGCGAACAGTGATTAATCTGAATATGATACGAACTTAAATGTGCCTACAATTATGTTTCTGCTTAACTCCCAAGAATTTGGTAACAGTTTGATTGAGTGGAAGAACCAAAAGACATGAGTCTATGGGTGTCTGTTCTAGGTGAGTATTTAATACAGCCAAGGAAGTTGGTTACATGCTTCTGTCCAACTATTTAACTTATCAGATCTGCAATTTGGAATCTTTATGGCTGTCCTGTCCTCACCCACACACAAGGAACCTTCAATTCTTTTCTGCATTTAATTTTCACTCATAAAATCATAAGTAAGGATTGCCCTCCATTCCCGAGACCTCTCGCCCCCACTCCACTCGTCTTAAAACGCAAAATATGTCTCAACGACTTACAGAATCCCAGTCGCGGTTAGTGTAACAGAACTATTATTATTACACAAAGGTCAGGGAGCGAGTCTATTGTCACAAAGAACAATTTCATGTTTTGGGTCAAGTGTAAAAAGGTTGTTTGTTTGTTTGGCTAACAACAAAGGTACAATGATTTATGGAACAAATTAAAGATCAAGGGATTTGTGGAAAAACATTTAAACATCACAATCTTCATTTATGAGTACCAAACATGTGATCTCTTATTAACAACTAAAATTGACAAAATTGATTGAAGCCCTTCCAAGTAGGGGAAATATGAGAATGATGTATAACAACTATGAATGTGATCTTTCATTAAAATCTTGTGGTCTTTGCACACTAAGAAAACAACATAAGCTCAGACAAATCATCATACACAGCACATATACCGTTTTCAATTAACTCAGGATTACGATTAAGATCATACTGTAAAGTTGGGATGATTCACAGGTAAACGCTATGGAAGTTGTTTCTGAAAAAGAAACTTTAACGAGTATTGCTGGTTACTTTGTGCATTGCGTTTGCCAAGTATTCGACATTGCTGCTTGTCACACCCGCCATGCTGCCATTATATATAACTTCTACCATTATACTTAGGGACTTAGGGTTCATGTTACTAATGTTTAATATAAGAGTAATTGAAAGTCGATAATTTTCAAAGATTTTGACGTAAAAAAACATTACCTGATGCGGCCATTGTTGGGCATGTATATTTGGAAATCCTTCTGCAGCTGTTCAACCTGTTTAGGTGATAAGCCAGAGAAGCAAAACATGCCGACCTGCCATTTTTTAAAAATCAAGTAGTAATAAGTACTCCATTATGAACAAACTTCAGCAGTTGATCGAATCCACAGTTCCACACAACAACCTGATTGATTATGTGTTCCCAGCTTAAAGAACTCAACGCTTCAAGATTTCGGTGTAAAGCAGCACGCATTGTCATAAAGCGATCGGTCATGACCTAATTTTAATAAAATAAGCGGGATGCGTTATATAGAAAGAAAATCAAGAAAAGATGGTTAAAGGAAGAACATGAATTACCTTTAGTTCCTCTTCCCAAAGTGCCTTGAGATGAGGGTCATTCAGAATCGTTGAGACTAGTAATGGCCCGTGAACTGGTGAGCTACTGTACATTGCACTGACAATCTGATGTAACTGGCCTTTGATTATACTTGCTTGTTTGTCATCCACGCAGAGAATACTAATTCAAGACAGCATATAAAATCGGTAATAAGCATTTCTGTTTCTCAGCTAGTAGGCACAAAACAGGACAAATGGCCTAGTTTATGTTCTCAAATGTATCATGTTAACAATACTAAACGCAAATGACTGTTGCCCAGAGTCGAGTTTTGATATCTTCATCACAAAAGTTTCTTACCTGAGGCAACCCACTCGATGTCCATATAATCCCATGATCTTGGAAAAAGACTGTGCACAGGCCAACAAATGTCCATCTTTAAGAAATATGCGGATAGCCGTGGCGTCTCGATCTAGGTCCCCAGTAGCAAACGCCCTGATAAGCCATATCGAAGAAACGGGAAATGCTTCTTCACCTGAAAATGTTGTAGGCAGGAGAAATGAAAGCACAATTACAAATTCATAGAAGTGAAATATTGATCATATTTCTCGTTAATAACCTTGAACATGTGCGAGATTTCTTCCCACTGTTCAGTAGAAGGGTCAATCCCGGTTGGGTTGTGAGCACAAGGATGAAGTAAGAAAAAGGAATTGGTGGGAGCATTCTGTAACGATCATCAAACGGTGGAAAGCAAAAAACGTGAGTTTATACTGAAATTGTGATTATGAACAAAGCATAAGCCGACCTTGATATCTTCCATGAGGGCTTGGAAGTGCAATCGTCTAGTATCAGGGTGGTAGTAGCGGAAGGTACTTCTTGAAACTTCTGCATCCCTCCATATGTTATGGTGGCTAAATAACGGAAATGAAATCAGGACAATTACAGATTTACAGACATAAAACACAAGATTACAAGAAGAAATGGCACAAAGTTTGGATCAAATATTACTTGGACCAAGTGGGATTAGGCAGATATATTTTTTGAGTCTGGGTAGAAGCGCCTCTGGAGTTCAGCAAAAAGGCGGCAGGCACCAGTGCCTGAAAGAGCTGGGATTCCAGCACATCTTCCTTCAGTAACAACGCAGAATCTTTACCATAAGCCAGTTTCGAACATTCTTCAACTAGCTTCGAACTGTCTTCTGGTGAAATGGAATCCCTGTCAATACACTCAATAATAACACCCAAACATGAGGCAAAGACCTAATTCAAATGAGACTATGAGAGGAACCCTCAAATTAAAATTTTGGTTCCATTGAATTTCAACCACTAAGAACATACCTCATTTACAAAAGTGAGGTTTAAAAATTAGTACACTTAACATTACAGCAATTCGTAAAATTAAACACAAGAAATATTTAGCATCTAAAATGAATTGATTACTCCAAATTTGAATCCACAAACACATGGACACCCTCAACCAGCCCAAGGAAAGAGACTAAAAGGGAATAAGTCCATATGAGCTGGTAGCTCAGTTGATTCCTGGAAGGAAGATTGTAAGCAAAGACGCAGGACCGAGCCGCTGACAGCCACACTGTAGGAATTTCACCCTTGTGGGGTGCCTCTTTATGGAGGCTAGGTACTAGTCCTCTCACGTAATGGGCCGTTGAGTCACTATATCTGTCGAGCAGGTGTGATGGCCCGAGCTAGGAATTTTGCCTTTGTGGGCCCACAAAGACTAAAAGAGAATAAAAGAATAAGAGAAAGACTTCATAATAATCCAGGCCACTTCTACAACCAAAGAAATTGCAACAATATATATTTGTCAAACTGAGAAGACTCTATATAAAACAAGTTATAAGAGAGAATTCCTGTATGATCACACATTCAATATTCAAAATTAACAATTAGCACAAACAAAAACTCATCAAAACAACCAGCCAAATATGCTGCAGCAGTCAGTTATTAACAAACTAAGGTGCAAATACTCACAGGAACTCACAACCAGCAAGCTTGGCTGCAGCTTTTCTTACACACTCAAGAACCACAGGATTACCTTCAGCATCCCTGTAAGTTCCCTGCAAAATTTAACGAGCTATAATTCATAAGCATAGACAAAAATAGAAACAAACATAAGATTAAGAACCAAAGTTCCTTCCTTTTTTTGTTTTACCACAAAAAGATTGATCTTGAAAGGGCTAGGGTCAGAGAGGAAAGCATCAGTAACAGTTTTGATGGGGTCTTTGGGAAGTGGTTCCGCATGTCCCACCACGACCATCCAACGGCGGCGGCCTGCTATCTGCCGAGGTCGTTATGCTTCTTCTCCTTCTTCCCAGATATCTGCTGCACTTCCACATGGTCATCATCTTCCCGCAATGTCAATCTCTGTGGGAGCTTTAATGGAGACTTAAATGAGGAAAGTGGTGCTGGGAAATGTGAAAATTTGCTCCCCAAACCCCCAATCCCCATTTTCTTGATCCAATGGGCTACCCCTTGAATTTCTCTCTCCCATACATAATACAAGAAGAAACACAAAATCAAAAAGGTCTTAGCAAAAGTGGAAGTGTTGTAATTCATAATCCGGCGGCGGCTTTTATTCATAAAATTCTTGATCACTGTTTTGATGAAGTATTTCTACTCCAAAAACCACCGTTCCTGTTTTCCTAAAATTCATAATCCAGGGCGGCATTTATTCACAAAACAATTGTTATATTATTGACCGGGTACATAATGTGTCCAAAAATTATATATTCCTGTGCATTTAAACTTTACATTAAAAGTTAATTAGACATTTAAATTTTAAAAAAGTACAATTAAATCTTTAAACATGTCAAATTGAGGTAAAGAGACCCAACAACAAGTAAATAACCTGTAATAACAGATCACTTCAAATCTGTGAATTCACTGCTATTTAACATGAGCTAAAATATAATTAACAAATACATAGATGACTAATGTGAGCCTCATATATCCTTAATACTCTACTAGACGAGCACCTCCTCCCACCAATACCAGTTCATGATCTTCTTGATAGTATCACAAATGGTAGCTGACATTGTAAAGATTGGTAGAGCTTGAGCAATGCTTTTGATCAGTCTTACCGGCTTTGGATATACATTTCTGCTGCCATCCTCCATCATCTGCTGCTTCAATTCTGTTGGAAGAAGCTGTAATCCTGGCGTCAAATCAATGTCAATATAGAAACTTTGTATATCTGGCTAACTGAACCTGTTCAGACACTCATTGCAGAGCTGAGGCCAGTTCAGATTCTGGTTCTGTTGCATATCGGCTAGAGTTACAGAATTGTCAAAACTTTGACGGTGGGGGTTCGCTCTTTGCCTTGGAGCCAACACATACACATAGAAAGCTCCCCAACATTCCCATTACCTGAAGTAGTCATTTAGGCAATTCAAAATTTGCAGAATATGAAGTCTCTCTCGAGTGTACTGTTTGAAGCATTAAAAAGGGTACCTGCACAGTGGTGACAGCACCGTTAATTATATTGTGTCATTCTCAATGACAACCATATCCTCATTTCCCCAGTCATGCTGCTCAGCTTGAATTTGCTTGGCTGACATCACTGCGGAAGGAAGACAGCAACTTAATTCGATTAAGTTCAATGTCGGAATTTCCACAAAGCTGTTTGGGATCTCTGTCAATTGGTAGCAATCATGAAGGAGTAGGCGCTCAAGTTTCGGGAAATGGTAAGCACTCCCTTCCCAATACTTGAAATTAAGTGATGAAATTTTCAAACAAATTAACTCGCAGAATTCCACATTCTCTGGTAGTTCCCACTCTTCATCACCTTCCACGGAATCGAATAACTTGAGCACTTCAAGCCTCGGTAACTTGCTCAAAACATTAATTTCCTTCCACTCCAACCTCATATAATGAAGTGCCAGATTCCTAAGGTTTTGTAGGAGACAAATTTTGTTATTGATTTCAATGATATTTCCACGTGCATATTTCAGCCCACTATAACAAATACGCAATTTCTCTAGCTGCTGTAAACACACAAGGTTCTTAGTGCACTCATGCCAATCCTTGCTATCATCATCACCTTCAATACTTACCTTCTTTAGGTATGGGATTTTTTCAAAGTATTCTTGCGTGCAATGCCTGGGCTCCAATGAAATAATGGTTTGCAAGTTTTGATGAACGAATTTGGGAGAAGCTCATTAAATCCATCGGAGCGAATATAATGTAGTTGTGGAAACTCCAAAATGTTCCTTCCTGCATAAGAATGCATATTTGCAAGTGTCTGGAGATTCCAAGTCTTCAACGGTAATATATCATCAATATCCATTTTATTACAGAATGCACGTAGGTATCTCAAATGGATAAGATCTAGATCACTCTTCCTTCGCATATAGAAACCTGTAGTAGAGTAGAGTACCCTCCATAGATTGAAACTATCCAAATCTAAACATACAAAATTCCACGCGAAATAGAAGATGGACCGGTAGTTTTTTGAACAAGAATGCAGAACAGAAGAGATGTCAAAATCTTCCAATTGGATTCTTACCCAGCGGACACCTTTCTGGGGGAAATTGAAATTGGAACCATTTCCATGGACAACATGCAAAAGACTTTGGTTCTGAGCTTCTCTCACACACAATGCATGCAATAAATCATGTAATCTAAACGTCTTAATTTTTCTTCCACAACAACTCCGTTCACTTACAAGAATTAAGTTTCTATCAGTAAGTTCTTTTATGTACCTTCTAGCCACTGCTTTAGAATTCTCGTTCTTGAATGCCTTCACAAGTCCTTCCGCAGCCCATAACCTTGCAAGGTCGTTAGCATTTATCTCCTTATCTTCTGGAAAAACTCCCAGATATAAAAAACAAGCTTTCAAGCTATAGGGCAAGTGAGTATAACTCATTGAGAGTATTCTCGAACATTCATCGTCATCTACAGTTGATGTTGAAGAAGTTAGAAGAGCATTAGTAGTATTCTTCCACTCATCTAGTGTGTTGAGTTTGGAAAATAAACCTGCTACCACAACAATTGCCAAAGGCAATCCTTGGCATTTCTTGACAACTGTTCTTGCAGTAGTCTCAAATTCAACACCACGAGATTTGCATGCTTTTTTACTAAATAAATCCCAACTTTCACTTTGATCTAACAAGTGCATTTGATGGGAAAATTTGTGGTTAGAGCCAATATGAGTAGCCACCTCTGCAATGCGAGTAGTCAACAATACTCGACTACCATTTATGTCATCGGGAAAGCAAGCTCTGATGGCATCCCAAGCCTGTCCACTCCATACGTCATCCAACACAACCAAATACCTCAGACCCTTTAAACCTTGGTAGAGTCGTATTGCTAGGTCCTCGTCACTGTCGCTTGCTGCATTGCCTACTGAATTAAGAAGACCTTCTAGCATTTGTCGCTTATTGTGATGTTGTGATATGACAACCCAGACTCGCTTATCAAAGTGGGAAATGATTGATGATCTTCATAAATTCGTCTAGCTAACGTTGTCTTACCAATGCCTCCCATACCTTGAATTGAGACAATTTCTCGTTGTTTAGATGTATGTTTTATTAGCATCTCCCTTATAGTCTCAAACTCATTGTTTTTCCCTACCATTATGCCTTCACTCTCCATCTTGACATGTTCATCAGATTTTGGAATAATTACATCATGCTTGTACTCCATCCTCACTTTCTCCACCTCTTCTTTGATGCCATCAATGTCTTGGATTGCTTGTTGCAATACATGACGAAGCCAAGTAGAATGCCGGGTTTTTTTCGCTTCTCTATCCCATTCTGGTTCTACCCCAAAAAGATTTGCTATTGCTATTCCAAATTCCTCATTATCAGCTTCTATATAGAGATCTACCACATGGAGTTCAATATCATCTTCTAACCTGAAAGCTACATCTCTGAGCTTCGTTTCCAAGTCTTTAACTGCTCCAACACGACTATCCATTCTGCTCTCATCGAACACTTGTATCAGAAAACCAAGCTTTTCATGGAGGGATTTGATCAGCTCTTTGTTGAAAGGGATGATGAGTTCCATTTCTTGTAGGATTGGGCGTGGGTTTGGTTGCAAGAACTCAAGCTCTAATGTTCTGATAAGAGAATTTACAGCTACACAAGCCATTTTTCTCTATCAGTATTGAAATTCAGATTTTATTTTTCTAGTTTGATTTTAGTATTTTATGCTAGAGACTAGAGAATTGGGTGGGCCTCTGATCTGCAATTTGCAGTATACTAGTTCAAATTATCAAAATTGTTAATTATTTTTAGGAATATAATACAGTGACAAAATGCATTGGTTGTTATAGTTGAAAAAATAGCTAGGCATTCTTTAGGCATCCGGAGGAGCCGAGCTAGCGCCTAGGCGCCCGTGTATTTTTTTATTTTTTTAAAATTTGTTTAAAATTTTTTAGTTTTTTAAAAACTAATTATTATAAATTATTTAATACTTTAATAGTTAATATTAAAATATTAAATATTAACCTAAAAAGTATTAAGATTTTGAACAATTTAGAATTATATTTCACTCAAAATGATGTCATTTTGACTAAAATAACCCATTAAAAAAAACAGTAACTAATCAACCGATTAGGCAGTCTAGTCAGTGCCTAGAAGGTCTACTTAGTGCTTGGGAAAGCTAAGTGCTCAGCGCCTAAGCAATCTAGGAGGCTACCTATCCGCCGTCCACTTAGACCATTTATTATGTTACTAAATGAACAATTCAAGAAACAAATAGGGCTACAATTATAATTAAGGAACTGGGCTATTCATTATGCCGCCATTCAAAAATAATGTTATTTTTCGGCAATTTATATCCTACACCACGGCGCGCGTTGCACTTAGCTTAAGGGTAGATAACGACAATTTATATCCTACGCATTTTGTCGCCCCCAGATGCAAAACGACGTCGTTTTAATTTATTTTATTTTTTTTGAAATTTCCCACCCCAGTGAATGGCAGTAGTTTTTTCTTTAAAAAAAACCCGCTGTTCAAGAATGTACATAACGTTATACTAGAATACACATAATTGTATACATGAATGTAATAATTATATAACAAAATATACATACTCTTTTTAAAAGATAATACACATAATCTAACATAATACATAATAAACATAAACTTTTAACATAATACACATCAACTCTTAACGTAATACACACAAATTTTCTGATTCGGATGTACATAATTATATAAAATGAACCAATACACATAACTGTATGAACAAATACACATAACTTTGTGAACAAATACACATAATCTCAGCAACTTCCTACCGCGCCTCGCAAAAACGACGTCGTTTGGAAGGCGCCCGGCACACAGTACTATGTGTGCCGTGGTGTAGGGTATAACGATTGTTATTTTTCCAAGTATTAAATATATTGTAGTAGTATTTAAATTCAAATTAAAATTAAGGGTAGATAACGACAAAATGCTTATTGTTGGGAAAATATTAAATGTTGTAGTTGTTGGCCTCGCAAGACTTTTCAGCTATATGTTGGCTTTGGTTATTCCAAATTCCAATTCAAATTATTAGTATT
>VALG01005141.1:0-13447 GCA_009835305.1 Ipomoea purpurea
TAATTTTTTTTTTTAAATATGGGGCCCCCAATTTTGGGGGCACTGTGCAAAGGCCTGGGCAGACTTGCCCAGGGCCGGCCTTGGTTTAAATTCATAAAGGATCAGGGAGGATGGATTTGGCAGTCTTGGCGGTGATAGAGTGGTGAAATTTGTGCGGTGGAGTAGGACGGCGAGGCAGTTCCAGATTGGAATAGAGGGCGGTGGAGGTTGGGGATGGAGTCGAAGCAGTGGTCAACGGCGAGACGGAGGAGGGTATCGGAGTGAAAGAGAAACGATGGAGGTTGGAGATGGTGTAGATGCAGTGATCGATGGAAACTGGGAAGGAAGAAAGAGTTAGACATTGAACTTTTGATTATTTAAGAAATAACCAAAAACTTTTCTAAAATTTTAATTTGGGACACATTAATAAAAATAAATTTCCACGTCAGATAAAATACCGGCGCCATGTCATCAGGGATACAGGGAAACCTACAAAAAGTTCTAGGCGGACAAAATTTTTTAGTTTGTGCGTCGAATCATCACTTATGTAAGATTAGGGTGCGGCATGACATTTTCGCTATTGGTTCATGGTGCTATTTGACACTTCACTATTAAAAATGTACTTTTTAAAATTCAAGGTTGCAAAAATCGCGCCTAGGCGCTAGGCGCCCGGCGCCGCCGCGAAGAAGGCCGGAATCGGCCTCCTCCGCGCGGCCAGCTAGGCGGCGGGCTAGGCGGTCTAGGCGGCCGCCTAGACCGCCTAGCCGGCTGAACCGCGCCTTATTTTTTTTATTTTTTTTTTTTTGCGTTTTAAATTTCGAAAAGTTCGGGAAGGCATAACTTTTGACTCGGTTGTCCGTTTTGGACAATTTTTTTTTCAAATCGCGTATTTTTTCGAGATCTATCCACTAAAAACGGCCGAAGGCGGTTTGGTCCAATAATTTCTCAAAAAAATGCTTCTTTTGCCCTTAATTTTATTTTTTTTTTGTATTTAGATGGTTTAAACATCTTTTGAACACTTTTACAACCACTTACGTAAATAGTTTGTAAGAAATAACTATGAAAACCTTAAGTGTTATTACTAAATTTTAAAAAATTTTAATTTTTAATTTTATTTTTAACTAAAAAAAAAAATAAATAAAAATAAAAAATAAAAATCGGCGCCTAGGGGCGCACTAGCGTGTTTTGCAACATGATTTTTTATGATCCACATATAATAGTTTGCCATCAATGTGAGTCCTTACCATCCTAGGGCGGGGAGGAATTTTTATAGGTCTTTTAAGCAACTCATATCAATGGGGCGGGGCGGGGGAGAGGATTATCCCCGTCCCCCCGCCCCCGCAATCCCACTCAACTCTCCACATCTGCACCCGCACTCGTGCGGGTAATGAAATTCCTTCCCATACCCGTTCCGTGGAAATTTTGCGGGTGCGGGAAATACCCATGGGGATTTTGCATGTAACCTTAGTCTTATTAATAATATGAAACATACATCTAATAAAAATTTTATTACTGCAATTTATAATATTAGTGCATCAAAGTCTTCACCAATAACTATTATACCAACTTGAATATTACATTTGCTTCCAACTTCAACATTAGTGTATAAAATCTTAGCCACTTGCACCGAAAAATAATTAAAAACTATAATATTAGTGAGTTAGGACCTTCCCTTACTACCCAAAAATCTAGATAATATTCAAGTTTAATGCTCAAATCTTCATGAATTATATTAGTGCTTCAAATCCTCGACTTAGTACAAAAAAGTAGTTATAGACAACACTAGTATGATATTGACATTGACATAAATATAAATAAACCAATACATAACATACATACATACATACATACATACAACATTCATATATATATATAATATATATATATATATATATATATATATATATATATATATATATATATATTATATATATATATATATATATATAATTGGAGGGGCGGGGGGCGGGGGCGGAGATACCTGCTCCCAGCCGCCCCCATACCCGTGCGGGTTAAAAACTTTCCCCCATAACCCACACCCCATTACCCAAATTATGCGGGTATTTTATTACCCATTGGGACGGGAATGCGGGTATATCCGTTGGGTTGCGGGGTAGAAGTGCCGTCCCCCTATGGTCCCACCTATAGCGGGGAGGAATTTTTATAGGTTTTTTTAAGCCAACTCATATATAGATGGAGCATTATGTGTAAGAATTCGTGTACATAGAATAAAATTAAAATTTTGTATTAAAAATGAGAACGAAAGTTACAGAATCCTATTAAAACTTAAATAGTCAAACGATGTCGTTGACCCTAGAGTTCACAATTTATGTGAACCCTGGTCCACCATATAAATTGTCATAGTTTTAGTGAGAACACACATAATCCTTTTAATTATAAATGTCTAGGAAAGTATTCAAAAAAAAAAAAAAAAAAACTGTCCAACGAAACATTGAAGTAGAAGTGTCAAATAGGCACATCTACAACTCAAAGTGCTCAATTACTATCACGAACCTAAATTAAGTGTCAAAGTGGCATATCTACCATACTATAATTTTCAATTGGACTTTTTTTTGCAGGTTGCCTAACAGGTTGCCTATTCAATTATAATATATATATATATATATTATAATTTCAGCACCGACTATCCGCGTCAAGGACAACGGTGACTGCCAGAAAGCCGTTGGCTGTCCCGCGATGGCCGCCGCCCTCATTCCAAGACCGTTTTGAGAAGATTCCAGATCTGGACCCTCATCTTTGAACCAGCCGTGGCTGAAATTCTTTTTATTTATTATTATTATTATTATTATTATTATGATATTATATATATGTATGTATGTATGATGTTGTATATATATATATATATATATAATATATATATATATGTGTGTGTGTGGTGTGTGTGTGTGTGTGTGTGTGTGTGTGTGTGTGTTGTTGTGTGTGTGTGTGTGTGGTGTTTGTGTGTAATTGAATAGTTAACCTGTTAGCAACCTGCCAAAAAAAGTCCAATCGATATAAATTTTGCTGTAGATGGACCTATTTCATACTTAATTTAATTCCGTGGTGGGAATTAAGCACTTCGCAATAGTAGTATGGGCTTATTTGAAAACTTCGGCCAACCATTGAAAGATGGGACAAAAAGAAATTGAAAAAGAAATAATAAATCTAAGGACTGCGGCTCCGACTCTACCTATGTACATAATATGTTGTTTAATGTTTACACATGCTTCAGTACTTAGCATGCATATCCAATACGGGCTGGCGGCCGAGCCGGGCCAAAGCCCCGACGCCGTGGGCCTAAACAGGGCGGGCTAAAACAGCTCGCTCCCTAAAACGGCATAGGTTTGCAGGCCCCGGACCGCCCGCCAGTGGCCCGCGGCCCCGCCATACCCTTTTTTAAAAAAAAAATTGTTCATCCAAACATCTAACTAATTAAAATAAATTGAACATAAGTCCATAACTCCACCATAAAACATAATAATCAACCATTAAATATTACATAAAGTTCAAAGTCATAGTTTATCAAAATCAAATTAGTTACACTACAAAGCCAAAAAATATTACACATAAATAATTTTAAAGTGCATATTTTATATAAAAATATTTTAAATATAAAATAAAATAAAATAAAAGCGGACAGTCGCGGGCCCCGACGGCAAAAAAAGTTCGCCTCCTAAACGGTCTCTATTTTCAAAACTCGCCCCCTACTTAAGTAGGGAGTCGGCCGGGCCGGCGGCTAAGCCCGTTATGACAGCTTCTAGGCATTCCCGAGGTTGAAGCGCGCTGATTCCAAGATTTACAAAGAAGGTTTCGGCATAAAAGCTATCGTAATATGTACCGAACATGCAAGTATAAACGAAATTATTTTTTAAATAACAAAAGTTATTTGCTTTAAATTAATTTGTTAAATCTTTGTTTTTAATTATTTATTGACAGAATGCCAACTTTAAAACAATAGTGGAATTTAAGAGACTCGCTTTCTCATGAGAAAATAATAAATAAAATAGATCCTAATTCATAACACATCGATGCAGTTTAGAACTGATCGGTGAGTTTTAACCCACCTTTACATTTTGTAAAAAATTGACAAGACAATTGTCATGTAAGCGTATAATGACATGACTACGTTGACTTTACCATCACATTAACAAATTTAATTAACAATTGAGACATTGGAACTGAGGGATTTTGTCATTAATTTTACAAATGTTATCATGAATGAATCAATTAATCCATAATACCATAGAATTAAAGTAATTTAATTTGCATGAATTAGATAGTACAAATTATGAATAAAAAATTAATCTAAATAAAATTATCCACAATTTAAATTACAAAAGTTGGTTAGTGCACTATATTTTTAATCTCCCAAATTACGAAAGAATGGTCAAATTAAAATTAAATTTAGTCATTTTCAAAAAAAAAAAAATTAAATTATCCATTCTTAATTACAAGAGTGAGCTAATATAGTCCACTAATTTTGGATCGCATATCACAACATCATTAGTTCTATTTTAAAGTTTGAACATGTTTTGGTCAACCCAATGTTAAAAATAAAATAGGCTGCAATAATCGAGTTATCACTTAAATACCAAGAGTGAGTAAATATGATTCTAATTATATAAATAAGTTGATTCTTTTGGCTTTTTCCTTATCACAACAAACCACGTAGTATTTTTATTTAAATTTCACATATTTTGACAACTTAATGTGAAAAATGATAGTAGGATGATATGAGAAAATATAAATTAGCAAAGCCAAACATAATTGAAGCATGCCAGGCAGCCCTAAAACGGGGAGGATATATGTTAATATGCATGTGAAGGGGAACATGATTGATTACAGCGCACCACGCCGGTGAGTCGTGGACGTGCTGTTTCCTCTGCACCTCTGTTTATCCCACTGCCATATGCCATGTCATTGTGCTTTCATCTTCAGTTTCTCATGCTTTGCACAATGCATTTCTATCTCTCATCCCAACAATTATCCACCACTTGTTCAAATCAAATCCCATATTGCCCCATTCTGTGATATATATATATATAATATATATATATATATTATATTATATTATATATAATATATATATATATTATATATATTATATATATAATAATATATATATAAACAGTGCACCACACAAGTTTTCACGCTATTGAGCGTTGACCGGGTTTGGCGAGTTCAGCCCCTATCCGATTAGTAGATGTGGCATTGGTGGTTTACCATGAATGATGTGATGAAATGGTTAATGGTCCCACCATACTTATCACTAATTGGTTTTAAGTAGGATAAATATACCAAGATAGCCAAAACAAACTAGTTGGTTAAGCGTGCCTTGACTTACAACAGTCACATGATGGGTGACCCCCCTGGGAACAAGCATAAATGCATACAGCTAAGATCCATCCAATTATAAGGTATCAGAGCCGTCCAAGAGATGTGGGCTACCATGGAGGGATTGGTTAATATCACTAACTTAATTATGAACCAATTTGATTTTAAGTAGGATATGACCAACCAGTAGCCAAAGAACTCATGTGGTTAAAAGCGTGGGCTTGATTTACAGCCGTCACAAAACTCTGCGGGTTATGCAAGCGCGGAGATCATCACACGCGTAATTGCGCGAATGGGAGTTGCAATTTTTAGCATAAAATGACATAGGGAAAGGTTGCTATTTGTGTACAAATATATGGGGATTCCATAATTCAATTTGGGTCGGGTCCAAAAGTGGTTTCCTCAACTTTTTTCGTAGTTGATACGAAGAAAGTATGGCCTTGACCCCCCTATTAGAAGTAAGCAGTAATGCAGCGCTGAGATCCATCACACGCGCATTGTAACGAATAGGATGTTGGAATTTTTAGCATAAAATTGTATTGAAAAGTGAAGATTTTGTGGTACAAATATATGTGGGGTCCCACTTTCCGAATTGGGTCGGTCAAAGTGGAATTCGCAAATCTTTGTAGTGAGAGAAGAAATTCAGATAATATTGTCAGCTCAAAATGGATATTGGGTGAATGAGATTGATTTCTCAAGTAGACTCATTTTGAGTTGGAATAAGGGTGGGAAGGCTTTGTTAAAACAGTTGTCCCACATTGGTTTTGGGAAGAGGTTTTGGCACCACAATAATATACAAGAGCCTTTTAAAAGTATTGAAATTGTATAGATATCGAGACTCACTTTCGCACGCATGGATAGTGGAAACAAAATAGTGGAAATGAGCCATGAAAAAACTGACTTCGTGTACAAGATATTCCCGACCACGTGATATACAAAGAAAGAAATATGCCAACACTTTCATAAAAGGAACGAAGTTCTCACATGTATACTGGCCGAGCATTATTTGAGTGTTCAAACTTTAAGTTGTGATCCATTTTTATCCTTGCGAGACTGATGCTACAATGCCTCTACACCCCTCGAGAGTACAATTGGTTTTAAGAAAGTGTGTGTTTACACACGACTTGGATCTAACAATACCTAATGTTTGTTGGGTTAATTTTCAAATTAAAACCTATTTTTTTTTATATATATATATAATCATTTTGGTAAATCAAATTTATTCCCACCACCAAACAAAACCATAAGACAATTAGAGAATAAGTCGATGAGACATCCACTTTTGGTTGGTTAGTGGAAGCCCATGAAATGTTGCTACAGATATGTGCACATTTAACAGTGGTAGAATCCAACAACGAAAGTTGCACATATCTAAAACTCCGGTGTGGAAACCTTTGGGTTCGCAGACCGATGATATTATCCAAGGGTATATTCTATGGGTAGTGACATGTAACGGTACCATATGACTTGTCGAAAGTCCTTGGAAATTCAAGGAGTTGAATTTCAAAGGACGAAAACATAAAATGTTATCCAACCTAGTGATTCTAGGCATGTTCATGATTCCTGACCAGATGGTTCCTGGTGGAAAGGAACATGAGTCTAACGCTTAAACCATTAGCGATGTGAGGGTTTGGAAATATATATGGTTTGTGTGACCATTGTCGGAATCTTTGGACATGAAGTATAAAAGTGAAGATGCTAACGCAAAGAAATTTGTTGTTAGTCGATTTCTTGAATACAAGATGGTCAATTCAAGGATCGTTCTAAGTCAAACTGACGAAGGATTGATCATGTTATGAAGCCTTCAAGTAGAATTATGGTATTCACTTATTGCGTCTGTCAATAAAGGGACTCAAAAAGAGGTATGAGAAGCAATTCTACCGGAAATGCTTCAATTGTGGCAAAATGGCCACAAGTCGCTGATTGTAAAGCACCTAGAAGAAGATAATATTCTAATTCTTTGATGATGGGGCAGCACAATAACATGAAATCTGGAAATCATCGCTCTGGTTGGTTCGAACTAAACGGAATGGTTCCATTGAATTAGAGTGCGACCCCGACATCATGTGTTTCAACCGTGAGTTGTTACTAACCTTCCCCGAAGACGTCTACTGATGAAAAACATGAGCAAAGTGGTTCTCAAGAATGGAACCTCAGGAAAAGGATTTTGACTCTGAACAACCGTCTTGTCCGTACGGAGCTACAGAAGAACTTAAGTTTTTGGTTCATTATTGAACAGGAATGATTCGGTTAGTGTATTGAGTTAGAAATGTTCCGTTGGTTTTATCGAAATCCAAGAATGTATCTGTAGCAATAGTTATGTACTAGATGACTTTTTATGCCTTTATGTAATAACCGTGATTAATAAAAGTGTTATTAATTCAGCCCTACTTACTTGAGTATTCGGTATTTGTTGGCATGGTAGACTAGGTCCATGTTAAATTTTAAATTATAATGGTAGATTTAATTATTGGACATATATTCTTTCATTTCAAATTAATGAATAAGCCACATTGACATTTGTTTTGGAGATAAAACAAATGAAAAATTCACTTCCCAATCGATTGAAAGGAGCGGACCACCTTGAATTAATCAATAGCAGCGAGTATGTTGATTTTCGATCAACACAAAACGTGTGGGGGTAATAAATAATCCTTTATCACATTATCGATGAGCACACGATACTGCTTTATGTGTATTTGTTTAAGAGCAAAGAGGAGCCGTTGGAATAAATTCTTCTTTATAAGAATGAAGTTGAACCAACTTGTTTGGTGCATCGAGACGTGGATTGTGGCTTATTACCATGAAAGGATGCGGTTAATGGTTAATGTCTACCTACGTATCACCAATTGGTTTTAAGTAGATATGACAACCAGATACCAAAAGAAACCTTTGTGGTTAAGCGTGGATTGACTTACAGATCACAAGAAGGGTTGACCCCCTGGGAATCAGCAATAATGCAGCGTTGAGATCCATCAATTGGTATAGAGTAGAGTTCACGGGTTCGAATCGATGGCAAGGCCGAAAAGTCGAAGTCCAGCCTAGCTGGGATGGTAGGTGTAGGACAGAGTCGAGGTTACGGTTGAATCGATGGCAAGGCGAGAAGTTCGAGTTCCCAGATGGATGTGGTTAGACAGCCAAGTTAGTCCCAGGAGGGGGATGATGGGGTGCGTAAGCTAAGCACCCCAAGTCGGGCATGCTTCCACTTTATACAAATAAATAAAGAGGAATATTTGATATTTTTATAATAAAATAATAATTATTTATAAAAATATGAGCTATATATCTACAAACCTAGTAATAAGAGCCAATAAAGTTACTCCCACTAACAAATACTAAGAAATGTTGGTGTAATTGTTTGTTGAAATGAATTATTCATATTATTTGATTTGAGTATTTTTTTTTATTATTTTCTACTTCACCATCCTATTGTATCATTTACTTTTCTTAAATACGCATGCAATTCTGTCAGTGTAAACTTTAGTAACGAAAATATTTCATTAACTATTTATTATTCTTAACTTACTCGTTGATTTTCATAAGGAAGGTCTTAGGTTCAAACCTCATACCAACCAAAATTGACATAATTGTTAAACATATACTATGAATATGTTAGAGTATATTAAAAAATACAATATAAAATTTAACATAAACTTTGGTCAATTAATTAGAATCACACATTGGGCGGCATTGATGAAACAGTACACCTATTTACAATATATATTACAACACAGATGAGAAACTATACATATTATCGTCTTTGGGGGGAAGGAGGATTTGGTAATGTTTTTTAAGGTGCATTACACCTAGGCACTAAAATTGTAGTGAAGCACACATATGACTAGATTAAATCTAAGAACTCATTTATGACAGAAGCGGGCAACCCAACCATTTTAGAGGAACGTACTCACGGAGTAAACCACCTCACAACCAATGCCAATTAATAGGGTTTTGTGATACCCAAAAATCTAATAGCTTGGGTATTATCAATGGTGTTGTATTCCACTAAAATGCTATTACACCATTAATTTTATGAAAACATCTAATCGCCTACATATGCTATATATTCTTCACCACGTCGACCACTTCTTTATATTTAATCTTGTTGAGACATATCAGCTTTATAAGATCGGCATAAAACAACCTGGCATATTAATTGCATAGGCTTAATTCTTGTGGTACAATTATCAGGTAGAGAGCATCCACCCATATCTGATTTGGGTCGGTCAGAGTGGATTCGTGTTATATCGTAGTGAGAACGAAAGAAGATTGATATATCAACATCTTACCGCAGCGGCGCTTCAACCAACGGATAAACTGCCGCGTGAATGAGATAATTGATTCCTCAAAGAGACCGGTATTTGAATTGGGGGAAATGAGGGAAAATGGGCGGGCGCGGCGAGTTTTGTCCGACTTTGTACCTTGGAACAAAGATTATGCCCCTTAATATAGGGACCAAGAGCTCAATTTTCAACGCCTTGTCACGGCGCTCTCTCAACGCGGGGAGGAGGGGGGTGCATCAAAATCCAACTAGAAGAGCTTCAAGGCTTGAATCAAGCCCCTAGTCAACGCGTATGCGCCGCACCAAAATGCGAGCACATGTCGTCCGGAATTGGCTGACCTTCAGGCGGGGCTAAAAGCTGTTATGTCAGCTCTGGCTCGGTCGAAAACCGATGAGGCACGAGAGGTGTGGTGCCCGGAAGCAACAACTCTCGTGCATCAGGTGACATGAGCAGAGTGTCTCTCGTATTGCACCAAAAACACGAGAAGTTGTACTTTCGTGTTGTATCAAAGGGCACCGAGCCGTGGGTGCTCTCCGTAGCAACCCCAGGGCACGGAGAGTGGATACTCCTCGTGCACCCAGCACCGAGAGTGGTGTAGCTCTCGTGCACCCCAACGGTTGAGAAAGCCCGAAAGTTCATCCTGCTTGTACAGAATTAAACTCATCCTGTTACGGAGATATTAATAAGCATGTTTTAATTCCAATTTTAATCCTAACTACTTAGTTAAGTAGTGGGTGGACCAGTGTACAAAAGTGTCTCACAAACAATCTGGTTTATACGCAATTAAAGGCCTGTTGGAATGCTATGGCCTTACAACAGCCCTAATGTAAAGAGGGAGGGTAAAGCAGTAAGGTAATTTTACAGCCCGCAGTGAGCAAACCAAAGGATTCCAGTAGCTTTTCATCTCAAGAACCTGCGTAGCTTCTACTACTCTTCCTTTTGGAGGCCCCACCAATATATGTGTTTTAGCTTTGCTGTATGTCTACGACCGCGGTTCCTTGGGCTTATAAGACCGATGGCTACTAAAACAAGGAGCCTCGTAGAGCCGTTTTAATCCTGAGCGCCACTACAGCTCACGCACGCTCATCATTCACCAGCAGCTTGTGGACCCAGGGTCAACCGCAAATAAGGTTTTAAGGAAAGAACCCTTACGTTCAAGCTGCGTGCAAACTATAACACAAGCCTCCCTCTTTCCTTCCTAGTTTTTATGTTTTCACCCACAATATACTTCAAATCTTTTCGGACACCCAGGCTTATTGAATTTTGTGATTCTGTTCAACGCATTTTTACCCCAACCAAATTTGATAATCTTGGCATTGATATACGATCAGGAATATTGAACTGACTATTCTCAGACGGTCTGTTTGGAAAGGCATGAAAATGACTTCTAGAAACATGTCCTTTCTGGCACCAAACCCCTAGTCATTCTTCCCGGAAACATTTTCCTTCTTCCAGTGTTTTGGTTGCATTTTATGAAAACTGTTTTCTGTGTGTTTTGGTTCCTTTTTGAAAATGAGTAGAATAGATATAATTAAATTTAGTAATTAATTTTAAACTAGTTAACATGTATAGAAATATACTATAGGTATAAATATAAATTTTAATATAATAAGAAAATAGCTAGTTTTTTTTTTTTTTTATAAAATAAAACATAATAATATATCAAAAAATATTATGGTGGTGGTGGTGGTGTAGTGGTAGTTGTTTTGTTATAAAATAATAATATAAATAATAATAATAATGATAATAATAAAATCAAATATAAATTCCATAATAATAAGTAATCAATCAATACCATCAATAAGTCAAAAGATAACTAATAATAATAATAATAAAAATAATAATAATAATATAGGATCAATAATAATAATACGATCAATATATAATAATGAATAATATAATATTGTGGTGATATGAACGGTGTGTGTGGTGGATGACGGTGGTGTGGTGGTGGCGGGGTATGTAGGTGGTGGTGGTGGTGGCCGACGGGGTGGTTGCGGTGATATGGTCGTGGTGGGGCCAGGCGGCGGCGGTATAATGGTGGATGCGGTGGTCTGCGGTGGTGCGACGGCGACGGTGGTTGCGGTAATATGGTGGTGGTAGCGGACGGCGGTAGTGGTGTTGTGTGATGGTGGTGGTATAATGGACCGGTGGTGGCCGTGCGTGGTGTGGTAGCGGGTGTTGCGATGGTGATAGTGGTGGTCGGCGGTGGCGACACGGGATTGCCGTGTAGTGGGTGGTGGTGGCAGCGGCCCGGCAGTGATGGTGTTGGTGTGAGGTGGTGGCGGTGAGGCGGCGACGGTGGTTAGCCGTTGTATGTTGGTGGTCAGCGATGGGGCCGGCCGGCGATTGGAGGATGGTATGGTGTGTGGTGGGTGGTCAGTAAACCACGGTCATCAGGTGGTATGAGGATGTTGTGGTGTGGTCGGGTGGTGGTGTGATGGTCAGGCCGGATAGTATAAGGCGGGCAATGAGTGGCCTGGCTGATCGGTAGGTAATGGGTGTTGATGATCGTTGGTGAGGTTCGGGTGTGATGATTGTCGTAAAAGTTGAAAAAATGCTCTTTCCCCCCAACCAAAAAAGGAACGTCATTTTCCTCCAAAAAAGCGCTATTTTCCAAAGATCAACTCGGAAAATGATTATCGATGTTTGAACAATTGTTATAAACATTCGTTCCAAGCACATCCAACACTGAGAAACTTGAAAAATGATTTCATAACTCATTTCCAGGTTTACAAAAACCACACACCCTTAATAAATTTTAAAATATTAATTTAAAAATATACATTGAATATTAGACTATTCGCGAAATACTCATGGTAACTAGTTTTTATTTATAAATTCAAACACAATATATTTTGTTTTATTTGCCCTAATTTCTCTTATTTTAAATGCAACTGCCGACCATCCCAACTTTCTACCCTATGTCTCCAGGATCCCATCTCCACATATACCAATTTGATCACTCAGATCCAAAACTGAAAGCTCCGGTAATGAAAAATATGCAAGTAAATAATAGTAAAAATGTGATTATAGTGAATATATAACCAAATAAGATGATAGAACTTCTATATATTTTTCATTTAGAAAATAATTTTTACAAGTTTTTCAGTTTTCTAGAAAATTAAAATATAACTTATGGTTTTCAAAATAAAAAATCCTTACTAATAAAAATGTTTTTTGTTTTCTATTATCTAATTTTAAAAATTTAAAAAAATTGAAAAAAAAATCAATTAGTAAATGGCATCTAAATTAAATTGGCGGTGGAATGCTTCCAACTCCAAAAAAAATTGTCCCAAATACACACTTTTATTGTCTTACAAAGGACCATAGATGAAATTCTGGCTGGATATAAGATTCGTTATGTACTCGCTGGTGCATCATTGATAAAGCTGGAAAAGTATATCCTAGTGACAAACAAACTGAAGAAAGAACTGAATCACACAAAAAAAATGACAAATCAGATAAGACCGAACGTGTGAATCCATAAAAAAATGCAGAGATTTTTTTTTTAACTAATAAATAGATGACCGATGCGAGATTATTTTTTTTTTTTTAATATTTTATTGCTTTACTATTGTTTTTATTTTTTTTTTTTTTTTTTTTATTTTTATTTTTTTTTTTTTTTTATTTTTTTTTAATTTTTATTTTTTTTTTTCTTTTTTTTTATCTTTTTTTCTTTATATTTGTATTCTTTTAGTTTTTTTTATTTTTTTTTGAATGTTTTTTTTTATTTTTTTTATTTTTTTTTTTTTATTTTTTTTGTTGAGTTAGATTTTTTATATTTTTTTTTTTATTGGTTAATGGCAATAAAATAACAGAAAAACAGGGTCACAAAACTCACCATAAAG
>VALG01005144.1:0-26672 GCA_009835305.1 Ipomoea purpurea
AAGTATATATTATATTATATATTTATATATATACTATAGATATAGGCATTCACTCAGGTGGAATAAGTGCCAGGAGGAAATGCGAACGAATCGGCGCGCCACAATTGCCAGATCTAATTAACTTTAAAAAAAAACGCGTGGCATTTTCGTAAATAAATTGAACATCGAAGTGCAAAGTAAAATCACTTACAAGTGCACCTACTTTCACCTATAAGTGCATGTAATTTTGCCTTGTTAGCATTCACTTTCGCAAACATTCATGCACCGGGTGTTTAACTTTGTGCAACTATTTATAAACTATTAGTGCAACTGCTTAAACTATTGGTGCACCTACTTTCACCTATAAGTGAATGTAATTTTGCCTTGTTTAACATTCATTGATCCTGAGTTCAGCGGGTAGTAATACCCTGAAAAACCACTCCCAGACATTCATACACCTAGATGCACTACTTATAACTATGTGTGCAACTACTTAGAACTATAGTGCAATACTTAGAACTATAGTGCAACTAAATATTGATGCTCAGTTGTAAATTTTTACTGCACCTATAATACATTTTACATGCCACTTAATACATTTACTTGCACTTCGATGTTCAATTATTTACGAAAATAAACCGCGTTTTTTTAAAAATCAGTGTTTCTCATCCATGATCTGGACAACGGACGACAGAATCCATTCCATTCGCGCCTGGGCGAAGCAATTCCACCTGATGCATATACGCTTCTGTTTATATATATACGTATATCGTATAGATATATTATATTATATATATATATAGTATATACTATTAGTATATACTAGTTTTTTACGTGCATTGCGCGATTGGGATAATGCCCAAATGTTTTTTTCTATATAAGTATTAAAGTATATCAAGGCCAAGATTATATTGGAATTGTTTATGCATAGATGATTGATGTTGAATTTGCGTATTTAAATAGGTAATTCTAAGTTTACAAATGCAAGATCAATATAGTCAAGATTGATTATAATTGCAATAAAATAATGTATTAAGTATGGTTGAAACAAATACGGGACATATGAAGAGAACAAATAAAAATTAGGGCATAAATATTAAATATATAGTAATAGTGAAAGCTTAACTGCAGATTGCCTTCACTATTAGTATATATTTGAATATTTTATGCCCTAATTTTTATTGTCCTCATATGTCCGTATTGGTTTCAACCATACTTATACAATTATTTATGACAATTATAAGTCAATTTACGTTAGTATGTATTTGCATTTGTAAAACTTAGAATTACCTATTAAATACGCAATTCAACATTCATATCTATGCATAAACAATTCCAATATAATCCTAATCGCGTGCCTTGATTTTTTCCCTTGATATACTTTATGTAACTTATATAGAAAAAATGGGCATTATCTCCAATCGCGCAAATGCACGTAAAAAACTAGTTATATATATATATACTAATATATTATAATAATATATATATACTATATATATATATATATAATGCAGTCAGGTGGCGAAGCTCGCCCATGCGCGAAATAGAATGGATTCTGTCCGTCCACGTGTCCAGATCTAATGGATGCAAAACAATCTGATTTTTAAAAAAAACGGCGGTTGCATTTTCGTAAAATAATTGACATCGAAGTGCAAGTTAAAATGATTATACAGTGCATGTAAATGTATTATAGGTGCAAGTAAAAATTTACACTGAGCATCAATATTTGTTGCCACTATAGTTCTAAGTAGTTGCATATATAGTTCTAAGTAATTGCACACATAGTTATAAGTAGTTGCATCTAGTGTATGAATGTTTGCGAGTGGTTTTCAGGAGTTATTACTACCCGCTGAACTCAGATCAATGAATGTTAACAAGGCAAAATTACATGCACTTATAGGTGAAAGTAGTGCACAATAGTTATAAGTAGTTGCACCTATAGTTATAAATAGTTGCACATATAGTTATAAGCGACACCCAGGTGCATGAATGGTTGCCCGGAAAGTGAATGCTAACAAGGCAAAATTACAATGCACTAATAGGTGAAAATAGGTGCACTTATAAGAGATTTACTTGCACTTCGATGTTCAATTATTTACGAAAATGCCACCGCATTTTTTTTAAAATATTAGATATGGCACGTTGTCGCGCCCTGATTCGTTCGCATTTCCTTCCTGGGCACTTATTCGCACCTGATATCTAATATATATAGTATTATATCATATATATAATATATATATATAATAATTATAGTATATATATATAGTATATATATATAATATATATATAACCACAAATTATAACTAACATACGAAACTTCCCCAAAAAAAAGGAAGTAATTTTCCCCAAAAACTTATTTTCCATTGATAACAAACATCCACTTATTCGCGACCTCATTTCCACTTGCTAAAACCTGAAAATCCCGGAAATGATCCGGAAAATGAGTCATTTTTCAAAAAATATTTTCAGTTTTGGGTTTATCTACACAACGGAAAACTGTCTTGTGTGGTTTGTTCATTTTCAAGAAAATGAGTAGAAAATGAAAAGAAATGAATATACTCAAAATTTTAATTGTTGATAGCTGTTATAAAATTTTTTTTGTGAATAACACTCTTTTGATCGTATACTATATATAGTATATTATATATATCAGGTATATATATATATACTATATTATATATACTATATATCTATATATATATATATTATATATATATAATAAATAATATATTTATATATATATAATATTAACATTTTTAAAAAAGTAATTTGGAATATGAAAAAAATTAATATTATTGTAGACTTTACTTTTTTTTTTTTGACTTTGAATTAAAAAAAATAAAAATTCACGATCGCCCGCGGGGGAGAAGGGCTGTCAAACCTATATGGGGCGGTCTTTAGTTGCGGTGAATCCTAACTTGCGGGTTTAGGCCCTAGGTCACTGCAAAAGTCGCAAAAACTTAGACCCGGAAATTTTCATGTGTATTCTTGAAAATGGATTTTCAAAAAAAAAGAAAAAAGAAGTCATTTTCTCCTAAAACTACTTATTTTTTTTTGAATAATGTTTCATATCTATTGACCTCAATTCTGCGTTCTCTTATCAAACACTAAAAACTCGAAAAACATTTTCGAAAGTCATTTTCCGTTTTCGAAAACGCACCGCCTTAAATTGCCAATTAATTTTAAGGTGGAGATCATAAAATTAGTTATCTAAAATATAAATATCTCAATCACGAATCTCAGTGACTTTATCAACCATGACGTTTAAAGTGACTTAATTACAAAAAAGCACGCTTTTGGTCGGTTGTCCCACTATACTATTTGAACAAAATTTTCCGGTTCCTTAATTAAGTCCTGTTAGAAACTAACCACAATCACAAGCAAAAAGACATAGTGGACGCGTAGCTGGAACTACAGTGAATGGAAAATAACGAAATTTTAAAAATAACACAAAAATAATATGCAACGTTGTGAATGAAATATTAAAATAAAAAATATTCATAGGATGTGTTTGGTTCCACCATATAAAGAATCGAAATAGCAATTGGATTTTCAAATACTTAGTATATGGGTATGAGTTTTGGTGAAAATATTTTGCATATCTTGATAGATGTGTAGAATGAAGGATTTATTCAATATTGATGTTTGATTATTATGTAGACCGATAATAAAAAATAAAAGTTTTAAATAAAAAACAAAAAAAATAAAAAAATAAAGGCCAATTGATCTAATATTAATGACCCCCAAAGCCACCAATTAAACAAAAAAGAATCATAACAATGAAAAATCTAAAAAGTATTAAGTATTTAACCCAAACATACGAAACAGATACTACAATGTAATAGAGCTAGTAGCATTCAAAAAAAAAAAAAAAAACCCAAACATAAAAATTATATTACTAATAAGATGGAATGCATATTATCTCAATTAAAATAGATACCTTTATTAATTAAAAAATAAGTTTTTATTGAAGGGGTATCATAATCTTTTGTTTGTTTTAAAAAGTTATCAACAAAAATCCGTAACTATGATTTTAATTTTCATTCCTAGGTATAAAATCAAGACCAAACACACGAAATTAATATTTTCGCTTTAGTAGACTGAAAATAAAAAGTTAATAAAATTTTAAGTGACACGAAAATCTATATACATACATACTTTTTGAATATGAGTAGGTTTTGTGTGAATTGTATCTGAATAATACTTTTATTAAATATAATATTTTTTAAATAATCTCTATTCTATTAATATATTAAGTAAAATGGTTGGAAAAATTTTTCACCAAAAACTTAAAAGTATTTTTCTAAACCAAACTCATAATTATTAACTAAGCCAATAAAATATAAATAATAAAAAATAATAATAATAATAATAATAATAATAATAAATAATAATAATAATAATAATACATTAATAATAAAATAATAATAAAATAATACATAATAATAATAATAATAATATATATATGCTTGAGACTCCGGATTACCATCAAATAAAATAGCCAACCAGACATCTCGAAGACAGTTCCTCTCCGAACTCGCTACGGCCGACTATGAGTTCACATAATGCCATTCGGGTTGACCAATCCCCTCACATATTTCATGATCTATGAATCGCCGTATTTTGGCCCTACCTAGACAACTTCATGATTGTATTTATCGATGGAATCCTGGTCTACTCGCAAGACAAGGAAGAACACGAGAAGCACCTCTGCACGACCTTACAAACCCTGAGGGAAAACAGCTATATTTCAAACTCTCCAAATGCGAATTCTGGAAAGACAGCGCAACATTCTTGGGCACGTGATAACCAAAGAAGGAATCAGGGTGGACCCAACCAAGATCCGCGCAATCAAAGACTGGCCTACACAAAGACAGTTCTAGATTTTAGGAGCTTCCTTGGGTTGGCCGGTTACTATCGAAGATTTGTACCCGATTTCACCAATATAGCTCAACCCATGACGAGACTCATGAAGAAGGAAATTCCCTTCCGATGGGACGCCAGTTGTGCTTCGGCTTTTCAGGAACTAAAGGAAAGATTGACCACAACCCCAGTATTGGCGTTACCCTCGGGAATAGAAGGATTCCAAGTTTTCAGCGACGCTTCTAAAAAGGGGATGGGATGCGTGTTAATGCAAAATAGCAAGGTGATAGCATACGCGTCTAGGCAATTCAAAATCGACGAGGAAAATTACCCTACTCACAATCTGGAACTAGCAGCCATTGTGTTTGCTCTTAAAATCTGGAGGCATCACCTATATGGGGCACGATGCAAGATCTACACAGACCAGCCATATAAACCTAAAATATATCTTCACTCAGAAGGACCTGAATATGCGACAGAGGCGGTGGTTAGAACTCATATAAGATTACGACCTGGATATCCAATACCACGAATGAAGGGCCATTAACTTAGTGTCAGACGCACTAAGCCGAAAAACAAACCACCCCCTTAACACGACGTGGGTACTGGCAGACGAACCTATGTAGGGAATTCCAGAAGTTAAATTTAGAAATAGTGGAGCAAGGACGAGCGGATTCGGAGATCCAACTATTTAATCTCAGGATCATACCCACACTATTCGAAGAAATCAAAGCTGGACAGCAACAAGATCTTGAATTTGGAAAGATACAACTCGACCTGTCGAAGGGAAGAACGGGCCGTTCGAACTATTTAATGATGACAGCCTCCGCTACAAGGGGAAGATGGTGCATACCCAAACGCACCTGTAACACCCCTGAATTTTAAGATATTTAAAACTTATAAAATAAAGGCGAATCTAACATTTAAATCCCAAATAGAGCCTAAACTATCCATAAGAGTCGCGTTTGCTATGCCACACCTTAGGTTTGAGAACCTAGATGCATAGGCTAAACTAACTAAGCATAATTAATCCGTAAATCAATATTCAAATACAATCCAAGGCACGCAGCCAACTACTGTGCTAAGGCTATAAAAGCTAAGTCCAAGATTCGACTAGCGCGCTCCGTAGCTAATGCCCATCACCTGAAAATATTCAGTATAACAACCGTCAGTGAATAATGCTGGTAACCCACTCCAACGCGTTAAGTACAATATAGGTAGATATAAGAAACTCATTTTGAAACTAGAAACATATATACTTACGAGACTCTAGTTTAACTCCAAGATCAAGACACAAGATACATTAATAGATTCGACATTATAGAATAATCATAAGACTAAGATGCATCCTAAGAACGCGAGGCAAGGCATAACAAGCAGATAAGCATATAAGTAACAGTTAGAGGCAACGAAGGCATTCAAGGTAATCAATTAGCAAGTAGTCATCAAAGCACACAATTCATCCTTCAACCTTATACGAAGTTCCAACCTTGTAGCTCCCCTCCATTCCTAATATCAGTTCCAACTTATACTTCTAGGCCACCCTTATATCACCACCCCTTATTCCTCCAGGCAACTACATGCCCCCACCGACAAACCACCTATCAACTACCACCATATCAAGACGGTGCCGCAGTGCCATTCACATGATCCGCACCTCTAGTGCCAATATCAAGGGGTTAGCGCATATAGCTCTAACATGACACCGCAACACTTATAACCTGACCCATGCCTCAACGGCAAGCTAGTCGAAGCTGGGTTTGTGTCTTTAGCATAGTAACCGCTATGGCCTGTACCTTTAGTACAATCACCGGTCACAAGTAGTGCCAACCGCTAACAATTCATTTCCACCAATCACAATCTATCATCATCATCATTCACACCGGCCATTGCGCAATGACCACGATATTCATCTCCATTCAATCAATCAACACATAATCAAATAACAATCAAGACACAACAACAATGACACGTACTACACATAAATTCCTAGAACGGTATCAAAACATCAAACGAGACTCATACACGACAAACGGGGTACAACGGGAAACATCAAAACGGGGAAAACATCATGCCCCAAATCGAGTTTCCAGCGGGTGGCGCGGGTGGACGACCACCCTCCCACAGCGCCTCCAGTGGTCATCCTTTCCAGCGGGTGCCCGGCGAGCAGGCGACTGCCCGTCGGCTGCCCGCTGGAAAGAAGTTTGGGGTAGCGGGATTTGGCGGGCACCCCTGCCCCAACCCCCCCACTGACTCACAGGCAACTTTCGGTCCCGGGATCTCTCGTAGAACCCGGAACCATGTCCAGACACATTCAAACACATAACGACAACACACGTATTCAATTAACGAGATTAAATAAAAAAATCATACCAAATACGTTCTAACACGATTCCTAAACATGCCAAGACCTAACATCAATCGTATAACGGTTCAGGAACATCTGGACCACAAGAATATCAAGAAATCTATATGCAAAGTCCTAAACACATGTCTTAGGCTAGACTCCACACCCGATCATGCATAATCCCACCCAAATATACCAAGAACATCATAATACGAAATTCACGATATAAACCCTAGGGCTCTAGACATAATTAAAATACGAGATCACACAATATTAATCCATCATAATATCAATAACATCAAGATTATCAAATAAGCACAATATAAATCCTAAGCAAGGGCTCTATCAAGACTCAATCATAGAATTACACATACGATTATTAAGGAGCCATGATTAAGATATAACAAAGAAAATAGGTTTTGTCGAGACATGGGTTACCTCTTAGCCCTAATTCAATGTCCTTGGCTACTAAGGTTCTTCTCTAAGATTTCCCTCTTGTGGATTCCTCTACGTTTGGTGGGCAGGGGAATTCCTTTGTTGATTTCCCCTCGGGAATATCTTGTGTGGTAGAATTAACTTTGGTAGGGTTTCTAAATGTTTCCTAAGTCCCTATATATAGATTTAGGAGTCATAATTAGGGCTTGAATGGTAAAGGTCCACCTTTCATATTCCTTATAGAATTAAGGACTAGGTTAAGGATAAGGGTCCATGGTCCACCGTGGACCACATTAATCAATTAATGGGGATTCTAGGTCTGGTTAAATCCTTTTTAATTATATGGTAACCCTTAGGGGTCATGTTATTTGGTCTCTTAATTAAGGAAATGTGGCTCAAGTTTGTCATTTAACGAGTGTCAGGTGGGGGTTATTAGGTCGGTGGTGAGTGAGGTTTGAGATTTCGAGTATACCTTGGTTTCCCGCTCCTGAGCTTGAAGCTCCACGTGCGCCTAACATTGTCTCAATTGCAGCCACCCTCCTGTCCAATGAGCTCGTCGCGAGAATTAAGGACGAGAATCCTTCATCCATGTTCCAATTATGCCTTGTGAGCTGCGCGAGGATGTGCTCATTGGTGGACCTCTCGTCTTGGTCCCAGGTTTCCCCTTCCCTGTGTGGGTTTAGCCTGGCTAGGCTCACTTTCTTCCTCCTGTCCCTCCTGCTCCTCGCTTTCTTGCATTGCCCATTTTATTTCTTGTTTGAGATCTCCAAACTGATCCACTAATACCCGTCGTTCTTCTGGGGATTTTAGGCAAACCCCATCGAGGGTGATGTATTGTCCCTCTCCGACATGGTAGATGTCGTTGCGGCAGAGGTTTTGGGCATTGAAAACCATTCCACTGATGGGTCTGGGTGTGACACCTCGTAATCCAAATTCAATTAAGGGATTAATTAAGTAATTAATCCTAATCCAATTGGAGTAATTTTATATCTCGTTAAATTCCTGAAGAATCGTCAATAGTCGGGACTAAGGTAATGACTAGTCAACCCAAAGTCAGAGTGTCGGTTACCTTAAGCGTTTGTGAGTTATTCCCTTTGTTTCCTTAAACCTCTTTCATTTTGAGTAGAGCGGTATAGTAAAAGACATTTCGACTCCATGTTAGTATTGCAAGGCTAACGCTAGAAGACACCCTTCATCCTTTCCCTTACACTTTCTAAACTTGAGCTCCTCCTTCTCTCTAAAAGTTAGCTTTTCTTCCAAGCCAAGTTGGAGCTTTACCAAATCTTCAAAGTTTGTCATCAAGATTCCACCTTTCCTACCTTTGAGCATCTAGGAGGGTAAGATCTATGTTTATTTTGTGTTTTTAGTGTTTTCTAAGGTGTCTTTCCTTAAAGATAGAATTCTTTATGCTCTCTTTTGTGTGTTCTTGGAAGTGGTGAGGAAGGTGAACCTTTGTTAGGGAAGCTTTGGAAGTGCTAAGTTGAAGGTGTTGTTACAAGAGGTAACTCATGCTCTACAAAAATCTATTTTGCTACCCCGTATATTGATTTATTGGGTTGTCTATCATGTTGATTCTTGCGTCATGTGAAGATGTGAGTGTTTAGGTGCGATGTGTGCTGTGAAAATGCATATGCTTAACAGTGCTTTGTCATTAGGTGGGCATGCTATGCCATTGCTTGTATTCCTTTGATTCAATCAGTTTTGGTATTTGGTAGATTACATGTTTTGACTTGATATTTGAGCTGGTGGAGTTGAAAATCCCGAAGCGATAATTTTTGGTACATGAGTGTACTCCGCGGGCGCTCAATGCGCGCGGCATGATGGCCTACTCCCGCCCCACTCGCCGGGTGATGGCTTGGTGGGTGTTTACCGCGGCGCTCGACGCGGTGGGGTGCCACCCCGGTAGACCACCCTGCGGGTACAGTATGTGGCGTTGGGGCGGGATTTGTTGCCCCGGTGATGTCTGTTGAGCTGGCGTATTCTCGGTTCTGTTTTGATCTTTCCCGATTTTCTTTTTGTGGAACTATTTGAAGTCTTCTGTTATTGTTTCGTATTGTCTAGAACTTATGGTAGGAATCCAATGTAGGTTTTTTGTCGTCTTGATCATGCTACCCGCGCACTGCTAAGGTTTCCAACATTGTGGATTCCGGTTGAACCGTTATGGAGTCTTGTGTAGTCTTCGGAAACTATGTTTGGCTTACCCGTGTTGATAAGACGGATGCTCAGTTCCGGTGTTTAAACTCTAGCATGGTGTGTTGGTTTGTCCTTCCTATTTGATTGATGACTTGTGTTAAGTCACTCGTTGTTGTTGGATGTGATCCATCTCCTTGGGTTGAGTATGATTTCGATATCTCCGTTGGTGATCGGTTGATTGTTGCTGCCTGTTGTGGGCGGGTGTGGTGTTGTGGCTGGCTACGCTGATTGCACGATTGACATTTTGGTATGGGACATTAGTCACCAAGGTACGGGCGAGTGGGTTTCGTGTGTGCTCGGATGACGTGATATGGAGGTTGGTTGGCATGTGTGCGGGTGTCAGCGAGGTTGGGGGCGTTTGGGGAGCATGTGTGGTGCCGGATGCTGTGTGAGCGGTCGCGGGGGTACGCCTCTGGTGTTATAGCGAAATTTGGGTGGAGATGTTGGCGGTCGTTGGCGGATCGGTGCACGACAGTCCGGTCGGAGGGAAAATTTGGACTGATGATACAGTGGTCCTGTGATGTAATGGTTGAACGTATACATGAAGGTTGGGGGTAGGCCATAAGGGTTGGAACCGCATATAGGAAGCCATCTCAATTCTTGGATGGGTGATGTCCCACGAAGGCCTGTAGCCGTTTTTCGTGTATTTTCTCTATTTGTGACATGTGTGTCACAAAGCATGTGTTGCCAATGGTATGAGTTGTCAATGGTTGTGTCCTTATTCTCTTGTGTTGTGTATTCGGGTGTTAATCTACTGTGTGATGGTAGATTATCCTGAGTCTTCTTATGAGTCGTTATTGCCTTCTTGTGGTCTTGGATGTGTTCCCTGTAGTCTTATTGGTTAGTGTAAAGATCTGGTTGACTTCTATCTGCTTTGAAATTGATATATACTATATCCGTTTTGCAAGATGATTTTCGTTAGTATTATATAAACTATCTTAAATATGATATTGGGGGGTGCGACAGTCGTAGTCCCTGGGTGGGTTACCAGATTCATTCGCCGTGACTGGGCCGTCCCATAGGTAGCTATGTGTATCTGTTCGAGGCTGGTAGATGAGCAAGGCGCGGTCTAGAGCGCAGTTGAGTGTAGTCCGTTTCCCCCTGTGGTATTGGTTGGGCGCTGCGTGCCTTTGATTAGACTCTAGATTGCTATGTTGTTGACTTGCTTTCTGGGACGTTGATAGATGGATTTTCGCAATTTTACGCGGCTGTGCCGCGGTTCCCGTGTCGGGTGGTCGGGGGTGGTGTGGGTGAGGGGTGGCATAGACATCCTTCTACTGTTTACTATTTCATGCTTAAGTCTTCCGTCGGTGTATGCTGTTATGTTAGGATTATGGCTGGCATGGAGTGTAGTCCGCTTAGGGTAAGAAGCTCCCTTTGCTTTCCTGGAGTGAGCAGCTTAGCGATCACCCGTACGGGGCGATGCCTAAGTCGGGTGCTAGATTTACAAGAATTCTATGTGCTTCAACTAAGGGTTGGGGTAGAATTGAAAATTGACGCTTATGGTCTTAACGGATAGTAGCAAAAGGTGCATTCCAAGCTTCACGGCGTCCTTGCCTGCTTGTTCGTTAGGTGGACAACAAGCTGTCGGACACAATCATAACTAGCAGTTTCTGCTCGGTGGTTAGCAACTTCTTGATTGGCCTTGTGGCCGAAGTAAAACCGCTTCTCTTCCCAACAAATACCTGAGGTAGTCCCCGTACCCGTGTCTCGGGTACTGACCATGCCTTTCGGTCATAGTCTAAAACACCCGTGGTGGTCAATTTCAGGAGTTTAGCCAAGCGGCCTTCGGAGAGCACTATCACCTTGCCTCGATCTTGAGGTGATCTCTAGCTTTCCCCCGTTTGGTAGCTACAAAATGGCAATAGAATTCCTTTACCAAATCGGGATATGTATCCCCTTTAATTGTGAGGTACATATCCAAAAGGCTTGGTATTTAAACATATCAACTAACTCTGGAGAGAATTGGTCGGGTTCTAGCGCTTTACCTCCCAATACCGTGTAGTCGGCATTGTTCCACTCCGGGACTCGGGCGTTGGTGGATTTCTTCGACATTGTAGAGATTTTAGGAGGTGGCTACGGATGCGGGGTCAATTTTCCGGCGGGATTTTCTGGCGAGACTTCCGGCGAGCACGGCAAACGACGGCTAAGGCGGAGGTCCTTGTGCACGGTGCAGTTACGGTGGTGGCGCGGTTCGGCGGTGGGTGATGCTGCTGGGCGATTGGCGGGACGCGGCTGGGCGACGAGCGGGGGCGGCGGTGTGACCGGTGGCAGTAGCTCGGGTTGGCGTTGCGTCGGCTGTGGGCGTTTGGCGGGCGGCGAATCACGGATGTCGTACAGTTTTTGGGCGGGTTTGGGTGGTCGGCCGACGTGGAGAGAGAGGGAGGAAGAGAGAGAGAGAGAGGGAAATAGTGGGGGGAAGAAGAAGAAGAAGAAGGGTTTTTGATTTGAGGTTTTTGTGGGTTTTAGGGATTTGAGGGGGTTAAAGAAGGTCGTGTCCCCTTAAGGTTTTAAGAAATTAATGGTAGATCAATGGTCAAGGCATTGGTTTAAGAGCTGGAAGGTTCAAGGTTTGATTCTCACTAGTTACATGAAGGGTTTTTAGTGCACTCGTTCTATGTTTTTGGGGACTTCCAATTATTTGGTTGCCCTAGGGTGAAAGAGTTCGAATGGGCTTTCTAGGTTACTCCTTGTCGTGTTTTGGTTCCAATTATTTGGTTGCCCTAGGGTGGAAAGAGTTAATGAGCTTTCTATTACTCCTTGCCGAACATTGGTTTCGGGAGTTATAGTTTGTAGGAGCGCCGAACTTAATTCTTTAATTAATCTGAGGGGTGGAGCAAGAGGGATTTAAACGGATTAAACTAATTAACTTTGGCTTTAATTCAAAAGTACGAGGACTCTAAAAATCGAACTAAGTAAGCGATCTACTAAAACGTAGTTTTACAAGGGTTCGTAGTTTATCCTACGACAGAATTCTTCTTCCAGATTCTCTTCTAGTTGATTTGTGGGGGTCCTCGTCTCCTAGAGCTATGTTTTCTGTGTCGATCGCGGCTTCGGCTTCGAGGTCGACTTGGGTGCGGCTAATGACAAATACTTTTCGGGTGCCCCGTAATTCCCCCGATTGTTCGCGTTCCCTTGTTAGGCCATAACCGTAGGCTTCACACTTGGGGGTTGGAGTGCATTGGAAGGCCTTATGTCCCTTCTCCCTCGCAGTTGAAGCATCACACGGCGTTCCCGAGGCAGTCCTTGCCCCTATGTCCTTATTACATTTCTTACAAAAAGGAATTGCCTTGCGTTGGTTTCGTTGTACCTCATGGACGATCCTTGATTAAATGGTTAACTGTCCTTATGTTAGAGCCGTTCCTTGTTCTTTTCACAGTCGGTCCCTCGCTTCCGGTGTTCACTACTACAAATAATGCTTTTAACGTCGGTTTTTTTTTTAAAACTTTTAACGTCGGTTTTCTGTCGACGTTGTAAGTAAACCCTACGATGTTAGTTAAAAAAACCGACGTCATATATATTTTTTTAATTTAAAATGAACATACGACGTCGGTTATTTATAAAAAATTCGACGTCGTATTCTTTTTTTTTATTTTTTTATTTTTAAAAAGTACATTAAACGTCGGTTGTTTTAAACAACCGACGTTGTAGGTCATTTATTTTAAAAAAAATAGTGATACGACGTCAGATTTTTTTAAAAACCCGACGTCGTATCTCTTGAAAATAAAAATAAAAAAATAGCGATACAATTTCAATTTTTGCAGAAAAAAATATGAAATTGTATCAATTTGCAAAAGGAAAAAATATTGAAATCATATAAATTCTAAGCATTCAATCCAAAGTGAGAAAACAAAATCTAATCTGATAAGATTAGACGATTACATGATAGTAGTGTAAATTTGTTTGTGTACATACGTGTATCAGTGAGTGAAAAAGCTAAGGATTATGTTGTAAATCCAGATGACTCCAATCTATTTCCACCCAATGCCTTGGATTCTTGCAAAGCTCTAGTTTCCAATCCACAGACAACTACAAAAAATTATTTTTTTAAAGTATAATAATAGGCAATCTGAAAGGCGATGAAAAAAAAAAAAATACTTGCAAGAAAGTATAATAACGCTGCAAGAAAGGTGATGAAAAAATAAATAAATAAAATTTGAAAATAAATTCAAAAAAAAATACCTACAGACTCACGCTGGTATTTTCTTTTCTAGCTGCGCCGTCTCCTTCGTCACCTTTGTCGTCTCCGTCGCCTGCGCCGCCACCGTATAATATCCTTCTCTTTCGCAGTCTGCGTGGAAGAGGAAGAGGGGAGAAATATAGATCGAAGGATTCATATACGTAGGGAGCAATATCTATAGATCGAAGGATTCGAAGCAAGCAACCTCGTCGTCGACCGGACCTGCTATGCTCGTCGCCATAAAGTCATGGTCGCCGGAGAATGCTCACGCCACTCCAAGCTGGAAGCTTGCTTGTCGCCGGAGAATGTAGATCTGAGTCGTCGTTGTCGGAGTCGCGAGTTGCTGCTTTTGTACATAGGAACGGATGAAGGTACGTACACCGTGATGAAGAAGATGACGTCCTGTGCGAGATCTGCACAACGTGTTCTCGAATGGATGAAGAAGGAAGATGATGCGTGAAACTCTTAGAAACTTTTGTGTTAAGAGATGAAAATGAG
Organism: Ipomoea purpurea; assembly: GCA_009835305.1. Lineage (NCBI taxonomy): Eukaryota > Viridiplantae > Streptophyta > Magnoliopsida > Solanales > Convolvulaceae > Ipomoea > Ipomoea purpurea. Next base: position 14,496 of record VALG01005144.1, read on the forward strand.
TGAGAGAGATTGTGCCAGATCTGATCTGTGTTAAATAAAAAAAAGATAGGTCATACGATTTTAGTTTTTTTTTCTTTAAAATTTTATTTAACATATAACACGTCGTTATTGGGATAACCGACGTCGTATGTCTTTAATTTCATTTATTAAAAAATTTATTTTGAACATACGATGTCGGTTATCCAAAGAACCGACGTCCTAAGTCTCTAATTTCTATTTTTAAAAATTTATTTTTAACATACGACGTCGATTATTCGAAAACCCGACGTCGTATGTCTAAATACTTTAAAAAAAATATTTACGACGTCGGTTTTTTCCAATAATCGACATCGTAAATAATATATATTATTTGCTTTATTTTATTAAACATATAACGTCGGTTTGTCAAAAACCAACGTTAATTAGGCAATGTTCTATCCTTTTTCTGTAGTAGTGGTTCCTCTTGCAGATTTTTTCTTGAACTCCCCGTTGTAGAAGTTGGATCCGGTAAAGGTCGGCGGCACTGGTGTAAGCCTCGTTAAGGGTCTTGGGCTTATTTACGATTAGAGCCTTTCGAGCTTCGAAGTTGAGGCCCGCCACAAACTTCTCTATTTTAGTCGTCTCTGTAGGCACCAATTCAGGTGCGAAACGAGCTAGCTCGAGAAATCGTTTGTGGTATTCCATGACCGTGTCCATCCCCTGTTTCAGGTGGAGGAATTCTTCGTAAATGACTGCCCTTATGTGTGCGGGGTAGAACCGTCCTCGTAATCGTACCTTCAAGGATTCCCAGTTGAATCCTGGTTCTTGTCTACAAGCAGGTCTTTCGTGGACCCACCAAAGGTCGGCTTCGTGTTCGAAGTAGAACGAGGCTAATTCTACATGATGTCCCTACGTGCATTCTACTACCTCGAAGATCTTGTCGAATGTCCAAATCCATTCCTCAAGGGGCGTGGATCTTCTTCCCCGGAGAAGATAGGCGGGCGATGGCTCGAGACTTGGCGAGCTATATCTGAGTTCCCGTTTGGCGGTGGTGGTCGGTTGTTGTTATGAAGGATGGCGTTGCTCTGATTCGTGGGCGAAGGGTTCAGGGGTCCTTGACTGACTTCTTGTCGGTGCCATCCTAGTGTCTACATGACCAACACCGATCGTAATGGTAAGTTAGTGGTTTAAATCCTTACATTGATGCTATAATTATGGGGAATTCTTAAACAGAGCACAGAACATAGTGAGGAGAAGTTAAGCAGACAATGATAGATAAACTCACAGCCTCACCACGCGTCCTAAGTTTCTTAAGTCCTAGGTATTTAAGCATTTAGAGTTAAAGCTTAACATCTTAAAGTCTCAAACTTAGAGTATTATCCTAAAGGCAGCCTAGATTCTTAAAGCCTAACTCTTAACATCCCAAGCATGTATGTGCCTAGAGTTCAAGCTTAGTGTCCCGAAGTCTTATCCTAAAGTCATTGTCCTAGGGTCGAACTTAGGCTCCGATACCAACTGTAACACCCCTGAATTTTAAGAAATTTAAAACTTATAAAATAAAGGCGAATCTAACCTTTAAATCCCACATAGAGCATAAACTATCCATAAGAGTCGGGGTGCTATGCCACACCTAGGTTTGAGAACCTAGATGCACAATCTAAACTAACCAAGCATAATTAATCCGTAAATCAATATTCAAATACAATCCAAGGCACGCAGGCCAACAACTGTGCTAAGGCTATAAAAGCTAAGTCGAAGGTTCTGACTAGCGCGCTCCATAGCTAATGGCCATCACCTGAAAAAAATTCGGTATAACAACCATCAGCGAATAATGCTGGTAACCCACTCCAACATGTTAAGTACAAAATAGGTAGATATAAGAAACTCATTTTGAAACTGGAATACATATATACTTACGAGACTCTAGTTTAAATCCAAGATCAAGACACAAGATACATTAACAGACTCGACATAATAGAATAATCATAAATACTAAGATTCATCCTAAGAACGTGACGCAAGGCATAATATGCAGATAAACATATAAGTAACAGTTAGAGGCAACGGAGGAATTCAAGGCAATCAATTAACAAGTAGTCATCAAAGCACACAATTCATCCTCCAACCATATACCAAGTTCCAGCCTTGTAGCTTCCTCCGTCCTTATATCAGTTCCAACCTATACGTCTAGGCTACCCTTATATCACCACCCCTTATTTCTTTGGGCAATTACATGCCCCCACCGACAAACCACCTATCGACCGCCAACATATCAAGATGGTGCTGCAGTGCCATTCACATGATCCGCACCTCTAGTGCCAATATAAATGGGTTAGCGCATATAAATCTAACATGACCCGCAGCACTTATAGCCTAACCCATGATCAACGGCAAGCTAGTCGAATGTGGGTTTGTGCCTTTAGCACAGTAACTGCTATGGCATGTACCTTTAGTACAATGACCGGACACAAATTGTAACATCCCCGATTTTTACCAATATTTAAAACTTAATTGCAAGAGAAAAACAATCTAATAAACCATTAACAAAAGCGGAAGCAGTTTGTACGGCGACATTAATTCACATCTTTAAAACTAAAAGATGCACATGCGGGAAAACTAAACCAAACATCAAAGTAAACAGATTCAAGGCACACAGGCCGCTCATTAGGCTTACAAGCCATCAAAACACAACGTCTAGCCCAAATGATAAACTATCTAAAGATCTAGTCTAGCGCTCGTCGGGTCTTCTACTCAAAACCTGTAGAACAAGGAAAACATAACATGGGGATTTTGCCACCCTCGTCGCGAACATTGCTGGTAACCCATCCCAATACGCGTTAAATAGGCATATATAGATACAGTATAAGGTCAAAACCATTTTCGAAACGGAATAACAGTATATATCATTTTCAAAAGCCATAGAGAGAAGTCGAATTCAAAGCTCATTCACACTCTCAATAGGAAAAGGAAATCAACATCCTTACGACAACAACAAGACAAGAATACCAACTGTAAACAATACAACTCGAGAATGTATTCCCTACTATCACAAAGTAGAATACATCAAGACTACTCCATTAGCAAAGGAAGACATTCACACAACGACAACTACATGCCACAGTATCATCAGTTCCAAGTTCCAACCTTATGCCTGTTCCAACATTTGGCTACCCCCGACCTTATTTCGGTTCCAACCTTTAGCCTCTACCTGGCCACCTGTACTCTCTGAGTCCAACCTTTGCCTCCGAGGACCGTCGTCCCCATCGCCGACACTCGTATTCACAATCGATCAATCTCAAGTACACGAGGGTACCATTAAATATCATATCACAAACGGCCAATTCGTGAGCAGAGCTCAAGTAACAAACCACCAATCTCAATCCTGCCACCACGAGGACCTCATCATTACCAAGGGACTAAGGTTCCACAATGACCTTAATCAAAATCAATCAAAGGGTACAACGATTACATACGTTTACATCCATACGAAATCAATCAATGGATCCACAACAAAGTATGAAACCATACTCAACAACGAAGGATTACAATTCCGACACCAAAACGATGGTAACATGAGTTGCCATGCTCAAATAGGAAAGAACAATCGCACACACTAGCATTTCAACATCAAACTAGCATGCTTATCAACGGGTAAACAAAAAGTAGTTCCTTAGAACAATTCAGACTCATCATTAAGTCTAACGAAACACAAGTTGCGACCCTTAGCACGATTCAAGACACCCAAAAATCCTAACATGGATCTAACACTACGTTCATCAGACATACGCAAAGCATCAGAGGAAACACTCATAAATAGCCAATAAACAACATCGGGGAGTCAAAAACATCCGATACCGAGTCAATAAGAATCACGGGGAACAAATCCGGCCACAATCATACATGTTTTTTCCACCACACAGCAGGGTGGGCGACGGTTGGACCAACCACCCGTGGTTTCGCCGTGGGTACACACCACAAGGCCAACGTTCCCCGCGGTCGGAGCGGCGGGTGGTGCCCCTGCCCGGCCGTTCCGCTTCGCGGGGTAACCACCTGTACTCCAAAATATCCTTCGGGATTTTCAACACAAGTCCAAAATTCCAAGTCCCAAAACACCCAAAATCCTCAACACAATACAACAATACTGACTTGAAGCCCAAGGACAATGCCAAGAATGGCATTACAAAAACCTAATAACAAGCTATAAACAATGCTTTACCACAGACAATGCATGAAATCTCACATTTCAACACAAAGAAATCACAAGTAAGGCCAAAAGAAATCATCTATTACAGTAAGAAAATAGGTTTGTAAAGCATGGGTTATCCTTTGTAGCCCTAAAAAAATTTCACTTCCCCTCTCCTTCAGAAAGCCTAAAATCCTAAAGCTCTACTTCACACCAAAACTTCATAAACAAACCAAAAACAACAAAGATTCCTATTTTTTGAAAAAGACAATCTAAAAGGATTCTGAAAACAACCAAGAGATCAGGAGTCTTTACCTCCCCTATGCTCACGATTAGCCGAAAGTAGGAATTCTTGGAAGACACTTCCAAGATTTAGGATGCCCAAATTTTAGCTTGGAGAAGAAGCTACCATTCTAGAGAGAAGGTAGAGATTTTGTGCTTTTAGATTGTTGGTGGCTGAATGAAGGAGATGTTGCTAGGTCAGCTTGAAGCACAACCTAGGTATAAAGACACTTTGCCCATTACTAATTGGAAGAATAAGGAAGAACAAGGGAACACCCAAAGAGCATAAGGTACAACTCTTTGACCTTGATTGACTAGTCAAATTTTACATACTTTGACTATTGAATTTTCAAGTTTTTAGGAATAAATCAGGAATTGAAACTAGGATTATTCTCGAATCAATCTTGAATTTGAGTTTGGATTTACGGGGTGGTCACACAAGTGATGCCAACCGCCAACAATTTATTTTTCCCCTGAATCACAATCTCATCATCATCATCAATCATCATAATTCACACTGGCCATTGCGCATGAACCACGATACTCATCACCATTCAATCAATCAACACATAATCAAATAACAATCAAGAACAACAACAATGACACGTACTACACATAAATTCCCTGAACGGTTTACCAAAACATCAAACGAGACTCATCACACGACCAAACGGGGTACAACGGACACAGGGAAATATAAAAACGGGGAAAGACATCACACCCACATCCGAGTTTCCATGCGGGTGGAGGACCACCCACCGGCGGCGATCATCCCCTTTCCAGCGGGTGCCCGGTGGGCAATCGCCTGCCCGCTGGAAAGAAGCTTGGGCTAGCGGGTAGGTGGCGAGCACCCCTGGACCCACCTACCCCCACTGACTCACAGGCAACTTTAGGTCCAGGGATCTCTTGTGGAACCCAGAACCATGTCCCAGACACATTCAAACACATAACGACAACACCAACGTATTCAATTAACGGGATTAAATCAAAGAATCATACCAAATACGTTCTAACACGATTCCTAAACATGCCAAGACTTAACATCAGTCGTATAAATGGTTCAGGAATATCCGGAGACCACAAGAATATCAAAAAATCTATATACGAAGTCCTAAACACAAGTCCTAGGGCTAGACTCCACACCCGATCATGCATAATCCCACCCAAATATACCAAGAACATCATAATACAAAATTCACCATATAAACCCTAGGGCTCTAGACATAATTTAAAATACGAGATCACACATATAATCCATCATAATATCAATAACATCAAGATTATCAAATAAGCACAATATAAATCCTAACAAGGGTTCTATCAAGACCAATCATAGAATTACACATACGATTATTAGGAGCCCATGATTAAGATATAACAAAGAAAATAGGTTTTGTCGAGACATGGGTTACCTCTTAGCCCTAATCAATGTCCTTGGCCTACTAAGGCTTCTTCTCTAAGATTTCCCCTCCAGTGGATCCTCTACGTTTGGTGGCAGGGGAAGCTCCTCTTGTAGTTTCCCCTCGGGAATACCTTGTGTGTAAATTAACTTGTGGTAGGATTTCTAAATGTCTTCCTAAGTCCCCGTATATATAGATTTTAGGAGTCCTAACTAGGGTCTGGATGGAAAGGTGCCACTTTTCCTATTCCTTTATAGAATTAAGGACTTGGTTTAAGGATAAGGGTCCATGGTCCAACGTCGGACCCACACTAATCAATTAATGGGTATTCTAGTCTGATTTAATCCTTTCTTAATTATATGGTAAGCCAAGAATTTAAATTAAATACATTAATCCGGATACGGATGCCGTAACACGGGTGTTACACGCACCCCCACCTGAAGGAGACAAAATCCTAGAAAGAGGAAGCACGGTTCACCTTTACTCCGTGCCACCCGGAGGCGATAAACTGTCAGGATGTGAAGAAGTTATTTTGGTGCCCCAACATGAAATAGAGGTACAACTTTGTCAGCAACATGCCTGAACAGCCAAAAAGTAAAAGCTGAGCGGTTCAAACCCAAGGGAATCGTACAGCCCCACAAAATGCCCCAAGGGAAGTGGGATTCTATCTCAATGGACTTCGTGGGAGGTCTACCCACGACACCGACTGGAAAAGACAAAATCTGGGTAATAGTGGATCGATTAACCAAGACGGTGCGATTTATTGCCATGAAAGAGACTTTGACAATGACACAACTAGCCAAAGCCTACATAAATCAGGTAGTCAAATATCACAGGATCCCACGAAACATCGTTTATGATAGAGATCCCAGATTCCTCTCGCAATTCTGGAAAACACTGCAATCGGCCATGGGGAATAGACTAAATTGAGCACTGCCTTTCCACCCCACTACCGACAGCCAAACCGAGAGGACGATCCAAACCCTCGAAGATATGTTGAGAACCTGTATGTTAGACTTCCAAGGAACATGGGAGGAATATCTTGATCTAATCGAATTCTCTTACAACAACAGCTATCACGCAAGCATCCGTATGGCACCCTACGAAGCACTATATGGCGAAAAGTGTAGGACTCCCATATGTTGGGAGGACATGGTCAATCCAATGACTCTGGGGCCACATTATTTACAAGACACCATAATAAAGGTCAAACACATACAAGAGAGAATGAAGGCTGCACAGGACCGCCAGAAGTCCTACGTCGATCTAGGTAGGAAACAAGCTGAATTCTCCACAGGAGAGAAGGTTTGGCTAAAGGTTTGGCACTCCCATATGTTTGCCTCGCATTGCCAGCCGAACTAGAGCGGGTACACAACGTATTCCACGTGTTGCAACTAAAGAAATATGTACACGATGCGGCTCACGTATTACAACCCGAAATCGTGTGCTTGGATGACTCCCTGTCCTACGAGGAAAAGCCAGTGAAGATCCTTGACACAAAGACAAGAGCAACCCGCCGGAAGACCATAGAGATGGTTAAAGTCCTCTAGTCCAATCATGGAACAGAGGAGGCGACATGGGAACTCGAAAGCACCATGAGGGAACGCTACCCCAAACTATTCGCACAAGGTAACATAGACTACACCTTAGGCTAAGGAGTTAGGTTCGACCTCATCACGTCTAAGCTTCGGGGACGAAGCTTTCTGTTAGGGGGGAGGGTGTAACACCCCGTGTTATGGCCTTCAAATCCGAATTAATTATTAAATTGATTCCCGTTAATTAAAATAATTAAAAGGGATTTAGTCCAATTATAATTCTCTTAATTAATCCAGGTGGTCCGCAATGAATCTTGGACCTTTGCATTAACTAAGAACCTTAAGCCCATAGGGAATAAGGAAAGTGGGCCTTATTATTCAGACTCTGAATATGTTTCCCTTAAACATATAAATAGAGGATTAGGAAGCAGATAGAACCCTTCCTCACCTCCCTCTCACTTGAAAATACTCTCAAGTAATCCAGCCAAGGAAATCCCCCACCAACAAGCCTAGGAAGATCAATTGGGAGAAGAATCTTAGAGAAGAACCTTACTAGCCAAGGATATTGATTAGGGCAAAGAGGTAACCCATGCCTTAAAAAACCTATTTTCCTTGCTATATCTTATTTATTGGCTCCTTTGATGCGTGATTCTGTGATTGGGTCTTGATAGAGCTTTGCCTAGGAATTATATCGTGTTTATTTGAACATCTTAGTGATCTTGATTATTGTGATTTGATTATATGTGTAATCTTGTATTTTAATTAATGTCTAGAGCTTGTCCCCTAGGGTTTAATATTGCGAATCTTGTTTGGTGTGATGTTCTTGGCATAATTCGGTGGGTTTATGGCATGTTAAGGTTTGAGTCTAGCCTAGGATTTTCTTTAGGGCTTGCAATATAGATTTCTTGATGTTCTTGAGGTTCCGGATGCCCTGAAACCGTTATAATGATTGGTGTTGAGTCTGGATGTTTAGGAATCGGTTAGGAACATATTTGGAATGATTCTTGTTTTAATCTTCGTTAATCGAATCCGTGGTGTTGTTTATTACGTGTTAGAATTGTTTTGGACATGGTTTTGAGTTCCCAGAACGAACCCGGAACACCGAATTTCCTACCATAAGTACCAGTGGGGTACCGTGGGGACGAGTCCCCCCACACCTACCCGCTGTCGGGCGTTGGCCCCCAATTCCAGCGGGGCAGCGGCGGGCCCAGTGGCCTGCCCGCCGGCCACCCTTTGGAATCCATTGCTGCCCAATCGGCGAGTGGCTGGTGGGTGGTCCTCCAACCGCCACCACCTGCTGAAAAGTGGGTACGGGGCGTGGTGTTTTCCCCCGTTTGATGTTTCCCCGTGTCCCGTTGTGTCCCGTTGTACCCGTTTGACGTGTATAAGTCCCGTTTGAGTGTTTTGAGTTACCGTTCTTTGCCGTGTCCGTTGTTGCTATGTCTTGATTTGTTGTTGATTTGATTATGTGGTTAATTGATTGAATGATGATGAGTATTGGTGGTCATTGCGCAATGATTGGTTGTGACTGATGATGATGAAATTGTGATGATGGAAATGAATTGTTGGCGGAAAGCACTACGAGTGCTCGGATTATCCGTGCTAAAGGCAGCGGATCATCCCTTGGAACTAATGGGGCTAAAGGCCTGTGTAGGGTATATGCGTCGGCAGTGTCATGTTTTAGAGCTATATGCGCTAACCCCTTGGTATTGGTACTTATAGGTTAATAAATTGTAAATTTTGATGAAGCATAATGTATTTTTGAAAAAATCAAGAAGTGCCAATTTTATTTTGTTTGAGTCAGTTTTGAGTTTATAGAGGTATGGTTGCACCCATATCAAATGCAACCCACCGTACCAAGTCTTTGAAGATCATAAATGTTTTTGAAAGTTAAGCGGGATGATAGCTTAACACGATTATGTTGCGCATAAGTCACCCAAGAACCATGCATAGAAGAGTTAGATGAAAAGCGTGTGACGAACGAGAGACTAAGTATAGAAGTCGAATAGGAGATTATATGCAAGGTGGAAGACCTAACAAGTTGAATGCACTAGTCCACAAAAGCAATGCACATATGAAGAATACACCATGCAAAGGTGGACCAAGCACCAAAATAGAAACAGGCATCTCACCATGAACAACATGAAGTTTTTACCAGAGGTTTTCGCAATATATCATTCTATATGGATTATGAAGAAAATATATTTCATACTCAAGCAAAGAATCAGCAGATGAATTAATTTGATCAACTTGATATGTCAGAACATTTATGAATGACAAGAAATGTCAAGCTTGCTGCGCTGAACTTATTCAAAATTGGAAAGGCTACAAAATTCAAGACCACCGGCAACGGCCAAAATATTTCAAATCATCTGACAAAGGGCGAAAAGAACTACTGCCTAAACATTTCAGATGCCAGTTGACAACTTTATTGTTGATCAACTACATACCCGAAGAATGGACGATCGAGATCGAAAGTTTATCAAACGGCAAATAGCTTTCATTGGCTATAAATTGTCCAAGTAGACTTGAAGACAAGTAGGGATTTTGAATACGCTGATTGATTAAGACATACAAGCTATTTCTAATTCATCCGAAAAGGGGGGGAACAAAGCTTAATAGATTATTTCAAGTCTGAGTGAGACGGAAAAATTTTATTCCTTTGTAATATTCTCTACTGAGTGTAGAAAGAGGGTGGAGTAACTAAGAAGAGAAGTGAACAAACCTGGTTGAGTGTAGCTTTGTGCGTATCACTCGTGTGTAAAGGGAAGAGTAACAACGGGAGCTTGTGAAAACCTTGTGAGAGCGTAGCTTTGTGCGTAGTTCTCCCGTGATGTAATGAGTACAGCTTGGTGCGAAGTAATCGGGAAGGCGGAGTAACAATAGAAGCTTGAGAAAAACCTTGGAGGAGTTTAGCTTTGTGCGAAGCACTCGGAGAAGTGTTGGTGGGCACTTATTCACTATTGTATCTGAGTGATCGAAGAATAGTGGGGGGAATTTCCTCCTTGAAGTGAAAGGAGAAGAGTGGAGTAGGAGAATTACACCATCCTCCGAACCACTATAAATCTCTCTCTCTCTTTACTTACTGCTCATATATTTTGTGCATGCTTATGCCTAACTGCGAACTAACCCGATTAACGATTTATCGCGTATATTTAACTATCTGGGTTTGATAGTTCCCAGACGTTCGCATGCAAGCCAAACTTTACCTACATCATCTTTGAGCTATATCAAGTGTTTCTAACATGTTGCATGTTTAGAATCTCTCTTTGAGCAACGCACTATTAAGCATAACACTTTACTGCTACCTATTCCGCTGCACACTCTATGTTGTTTAACTTGTTGATTCTTGTTACTTAGAGTTGAAATACCAAAGTGTTATTGCCTTGTGTGTTTTTTAGAGGAAAGTTTGAAAAGTTAGAGAAACCTAATTCACCCCCCCTCCCCCCCCCCCCAACCTCTAGACTTCTCGCCACCCTTTCGGGACCAACATGTGGTATCAGAGCGGTGTCCTATTTGAGTCATTTTTTGACTGCTAGACAGATCTCAAATTTTTCAAGAATGAAGAGAGATATGGTTCTCGCTCAAAATCTACTTTTCTCGCTTGACAAATTTGATGATTGGAAAATTCGAATGCAGGTGCACTTAATCTGCTATAAATGACGAAATGTGGGAAGTCATCAACAAATCGTCCTATCAAGATCATGGAAGTTAATCTGCTGTTGCATCGAGATCCAAATGCTCCACAATATGTTCCAAAGCCAAAAATGGAGTGGAGAAGTGAAGATAGAAGTGACGAAATAATTTGGACAACATTGCCAAATATTTTGTTCAAAGGCCGTAGATGACACAATATTCCCAAAGATTCGAAAGTGCACTACCGCGAAAGAAATGTGGGAACTCTCATTAGTATCGGTGAAGGAGACGAACAAGAAAAAGATAACAAAACTAACCATCACATGAAGAGTTCGAGATTTCAAAATGCTACCAGAAACGAAAGCATCACTGACATGGAAACTCGATTGATCAAAATCCTTGGAGAAATCACGGATCTGGGAAAGACCATTACCCAGAAGGAAATATCGCTCAAAAGTGTTTCGCGGACTACCTACAAGTTGGGATATGAAGGTGACCGCAATGCACGAACATAGAGATCTAAAGACATTATCTACGGATAAACTCTTTAGTGATCTTAAGGCGTATGAATTCGAAATGAAGACACGAGTCGAAGAAGTACGCGATGAACGAACATCCGCACTGATGACCGAACCAACCATCCACATCAAGGTCAGTAGGAAATAAATGATATTTTATCTAACGAACAATTTTCCTTATTTGTTAGGAAATTCAAAAATTTCATGCGGAAGAACAAAGGATCACCACAAGGAAATTCTTTTCGAGAGAATAGAAGATTACGAAGAGAATCTGTCGAAGATAACAAAAATGTGTGTTACAATTGTAGAAAGCCTGGACATTTTATGGCCGAATGTCCACACCCCAAGGCGAACAAAAAATTCGAATACTTCTAATTCTCCCACAGGTGGAATACAAATCCAAAGAGAAGAATTCAAAAAGGACAAACGGAAGACACTAATAGAGCGATCCGCTAGAAAGCAAGTGAATCTAAAGAATCATCTAGTGACGAGAAGTGATTCATCACCAAGAGATACGGCGCTACTATGCTAGTATGCAAGATGTCCGAACATTGAAATGTCTTAATGGCGCGCGATAAGCGAGAAAAAAGGAGGTATCTTCTAGTTCTTTTGAGTTCTTTTTAGTTTTCAGTTACACTTTTTCAGACTCAAAGAATCATTTCCAA
>VALG01005145.1:0-28227 GCA_009835305.1 Ipomoea purpurea
GACCATGGATATATTTGGATAACTTGTTCTGGAAAAATTTAATTAAAATGGGAAAATAGTCCACATATCCAGGGTGGTCCAATATAATGACTGGGAAGTTGGCCGGTGAGCGGGACAGTCGGATGACCCTTCCGGGGAATACTGACAGTTGACAGACGGGGGTGGAATCTAGAAAAAGACAAATATAAAAACATGAAAAACCAACGCTGGCAGACGACGGAAGGCTTTGGAAATCTACGTACAACTGATGAGTGAAAATTTATTGATCTCAACTAGCTGAGTTCAACTTAGAGCAATAAAAAACAGAATTGAAGTTGTTTTCAACTCGGCTTAGAAAAGGACTAACTATAAAGTCATACCTATATACGCTAATTTGCAAAATTATGTATCGGTTATCATAACATTTGTAAATAACAATCAGATAATGTATATGCATGTTAAATATTATGTACATAATTTAATAATTTTTGGTTCGAAATTCATGATATGTGAATATAGGAAAATAAAATGATTACATAATATCTTAACAACAATATAATATCCGGGCTAAGGTCTATAATGTAACATGATGAATTCGATTCACGATATAACGAATTTGTTATTGGTTTCTCCTAATTAATTCAAAGAAGAAATTTTGCACGATTTAATTATTGAGTTTGTTCTGCATGGGTACCGACATATATGGTTAAATCGACATCTAATTAAATCATATGTTTATAGTAAAATTAATATATATATGCATCACATATTATTAAGTGGGGATATTATTGACTTTTTGCATAACGAATACTAATAAATTTATTTATAACTTGATAATGATCAAAATTTTCACCCAAAATAAAAAATAAAAATACCAATCACTTAATGATCATGGTATAATTCTAATTCGCCATCCAACTATAATTCATTAACATTTTCTATAAATAGAATTTTATAAAGTTCTAAAAGTGAATGTGGTGGAGCATGGAGTTCAAATATATCTAAGTAATTACAAATAAAATTTCTATAAACCAAACAACCTCCGTCAATCAAAAACAATCGACAAGACATCTTAAGTGCAGCTATTTACATTCTTTCGTGTGATTCAACTAAAAACATAGGACAAAAAACACAAATGATTATACAAAAGATAAAAATGGTTTATAATGCACACTGATTAATAATATTTAGAAGTAAATCAGAAGTGTATTGTTTAAGAGTGTGATTACAAGAATTAGAAAAACATGTCTTAAATCCAAGGGAGTAGACTAAGTGACAAATGAGCTCATAAATGTGGCCCGAGATTTTCAAAAGTACATACCGAAAAAACTAGGTCCGTAAACCGGGAAGAACACCCAGACCACACATCGATTACACAAAACAAAAAAAATCAATGATTTACAACTGTACTATGTAAACCTACTAGAGTGTGGTCTTCATCAAAAAAGGATTACTACCCAATTTTATCCAACGTTGTACTCAAAAATGAATAGAAATAAAAAGTTAAAGAATAAAATATTAATAGACAAAAACAAAAATATACTAAAAACAGGAAGGCTTTAACAATTTTTGAAAAGGAAAAAATAGAAACAAGCATAAGAATGTTCAATACAGCTGAAAATAAAATATAAAAATAAAGATGACAGATAACGCCTCCGCATATTGAAGCAAGTTATAACAATTTATTCGAATAACAGAAAGATCCCACAAATAGATAATCATTATTGAAGGAATACCTGAAACAAAAGACAAAATGATAAATCGATGTTTCAACACAAAAAGAAGCCTTATTTGAGAACCCAAAAAAAAGCGCTAAAAAAAGCTAAGGCTAACCTTTGCTAGATGAGGACTTTAAGGTTTTTTTTTTTTTAATCCTAAAATGAAATAAATAAACAGTCGGTATGGGTTGAAGAAAAGAAAAGAACCAAGTTAGGCAGCCGGCAGCCAATTATAATTTTAAATTTTCATTAAAGTGAAGAAGAAAGAAAATGGCCTTCGAATATATTAATTTGGGTACGAATTATAAATTCTAAAAGAATGCAACATGAAATCATTGGTCATCCCATAAAAAGTTACTTAATTTTGTGTCAATCTTTTGTCAAACTGCGGACAAGTTTCACGTGTAATTAATTAAGTTGAATTCAGCCATACTCAACCAATAAGTTATGTCAAGGACCCCAATCCGACTTTATAAATGTCGAATTATAATACACATTAAGAGTTCTACTAATTATGAAATTATAATGTTCTCCGAATCCGTTTTTCAAACGGCCGTTCCTGGGCAAAAAAATAACTCTGTTTTTTAAGTTTTATTTTGTATACACTGCAGGTTTCAGTTCAATAAAGCAACTACAGTATTCATTTCCGATATAACTACAGTTTCATTTAATATGTATACACTCAAATATGTAACAATGTATTTATTTAATTTTATAATACCAATTATACATTATACTTCATTAAAAACACAACAACATGATGCATTTCGATAATAATCTACCAAACTTCATTGTACAATATACACTCAAGATATGTGAATGTTATTCAGTTTTCATTTTATATATACTGCATTTCATTTCACTAAAATACATTATCATTTTGAAATAACTGTGCAGGTTTCAATTTGATAATATACAAAAAATAATACGTGAGGCAGTGTCGGTTTAGATACAATTGTATGTCACTCCGTAATATTAACAAGCGCGCTGTTTCTTTAAGTAAAAAACGCGCGCGTTTTGATGCGCGGTGCATAATTGATTATCACTCGCAGTCCACCGATATAATGACCGGCATCCATTGCATAGACTGTAAATTACTATACGGGTCCACTCCCATATAACTCTCCTTAGTTTGGTGGGTCCTGGCTTCAATTTAAAACTCGGGCCCTACACCCAAGACTCTAAAGCCAATATTATGTTTATGAAACTTCAAGTACTGACAATTAACAAGATTTCACAGGACCAACGGAATGTAATTTATCTCTTTACCCAAGATCTATTTGACATGCTTTTAATTTGATGTAATTGGCACTTCCAGAAATGAATGCCTCGCTTTTCTTTACCTTCGGCTGCTAATGTTGTCTTCAAGCAACACAACCTAGTCATTGCATAGGAGTAATTTAACCAAGCAAACCAAACACCACTGTTCAACATGACAACACAATAAAAACAAATTCAAGATTGAGTCAGTAATATACTGAATGCATCGAGTCCTAATCACACTGCACGTCAGAGAACATCGTACGCATCATTCGTTCAAGGACGGGAATCGATATAGGAATGTATAATGCAATCAAAGTGTCAAATAACTGACGAATCTGGAAGAATATGTGTGGCGCGCATCGCTCAAGCAAGCCTTCAAGCAAATCCATGGCTTCTTTGGCAGATCAGGCTCTGGAATAGTGGGCAGCCTGGTTTTGGATTTCTGGAAATTCAGGCTTTTGGGTCGGAATCGTTGGAACTCCTGGTTTTGGGATTTCTGGAACTTCAAGTTTTGGTAATGTTGGAAGGCCCCTGGTTTTGGGATTTCTGGGATTTCAGGCTTGGGGAATGTTGGTAGCTCTGGTTTTGGGATTTCTGGGATTTCAGGCTTTGGGAATGTTGGTAGCTCTGGTTTTGGGATTTCTGGCAGCTCAGGCTTTGGCAATGTTGGGATTTCAGGCAATGTGATCTCCAGAAGGTTTCTGGCCTCGAGCACCGGTAACAGAGTGATCAAGAAAAGCAGGAGAAAGGATGGGTTGAGATGATGAGCCATTCTTGGTGAAGATGTTTTGTTTCTATTTCAAGCTTGGATTAGAGAGTTATGGTCTGGGGTTGTATCTGGCAAGCTTATATAGAAATGGGAAGTGGAGAGCAGGAAGAAACATTGAGATTAGTTGTAGGAAGAACAATGTGTTGGTTCAACTTCTCAACAACACTCATCTGAAATAGACAAATAGTCCAGGTAGCTTTGAAGCCAGCTGGATTTTCTTGAATAGCTTTCAAGCTTCTTTATCAAGGACACAAAATATTTTCTTGATTCCTGGAAATTACTAAGCAAAATATATCATAGGAAGACAAATTTGTATGTTTCTATTGTCATAAAGTCAATCACCTACTAAAATATCAGTGAATAATTTGGAAGCCCCATGAACTAAACCAGAAATTTTCTGTTTTCCATCAAAAATTCCAAGTGGAGCTCACAGGATTCCTCAAGGCATTAATTCTTATTGTAGGATTTGTCCTACTTCTCTGAGCAAAGTGTCAGTTTCAAATTTGAGTATGGCATGCCATATGCTGATATGCTTATCACCCTTCATTAGAAAGCAAGGATTTGATGCATGAAGCCAACTTTTAAGGTTTATTTCTTCACTACATCTATCTAGTAAGTTTGTGAACAAAAAATTGACAGCAATTCATTATTGCATAGGGATAGAAAAAATATTGACTACTAATGGGTCATCAGGATGTGTTTCAGATGAGAAATAATGTTAACTACCAACAGGATTATTGATCTCCAACTTGCTAAGTGTATACTCCATACTAACACAAACTGAATGCCACCCCAAAACATAGAGTTTCTTTCTCTTCTTGGTTTGCTGAAATGTTAACAAGCATACTAAAATGAATGGCACTATAATGCTATATTCAAATGGTTAATGGCCAAATCAGAAAACATATAACGGAAACCTAAGTTTAGCAATAATTGATAACCTTAAACTTCATTTGCAAAAGAAGGCAAGAAGCATAGAGCAGAGACACTGTCAACTTAAAAGAAAGAAAAAAAATGAGCAAAGATTTGTCTATGAAAATCAAAAAACGAGACAGGAGCTTAAAAATTACGAGGCTTACCTGAAAAAGTTCAATAATCTGAAATGGGTCTACTCAATTTCCTGCAAAACAGAATGGCAAGCAGGCAAAGAAGTGCCCTAGTGATAGGATCCATTTAATCTTCTACGAAACAAAAAATAATGGAGTATGTAGCCAAAACTAAAACCACCAAATAACCATTGTAGCATGATTATGGAGACCAAAATAAAAGATTAATTATTGCAACTACAAAGATAGAATGAAAAAGACACAATTGCTGCAAACTGTGCAGCAGAAAAGCTACAGGAAGATACATCAAGTCCAGTGCCAAGGAAACTCTACCTGGTTCCATACTACAAACATAAAGATGTAAAATCAAGGCTAGAGTTACAACTACAACAATAGAAATGCCAATAGTTCACTAAGCAGCCTTAACCTTATCCTCACCAACAACATTGAGTATAGGAAGACTGCTTAGGAATTCATCAAGACCCTCAAAAAATCCAATGCCTTCAATGTTATCATCCTCTCCCCTTCCTGCTCCGTTTCCTTGCCCATCCATCCCAGGTGGATGTTCTTCAACCTCATTACTAAACTTCCACATTCAGATCCAACTTCCCATAGTCTTTGGCAATCCTCCCCAGATTGTCTCCTTTGTATTACTCACAACACCTTTCTTACTTGACTCAGCTGCGAGACGACCACCATTTTGAATTCGTAAACCATCTTGTGAATTTTCACCTGTGTTGCCTTTGGCATTCTTTCCCTTATCAGCCTGCTGTTTCGGAGTGCTTCTATTAGGAGTCAATGTCTTCATCCCTTTTCCCTTCAAGCTTTTTGATTTCTTCCTCTTCTCACCTCGCCAATCCTCATCTGATTCCTCACCTGAGTCTGATAGTCCTACAAGCACATCATCATCATCATCGTTATCATCAACATAAATCCTTGGAGTCACACTCTTATGAGTAGCCCCACCCTTTGATGCCCCTACACTATTAAAACCACCAGAAGTGTTTCCACTCTTCTGCCCCATAGCAGCATAATTTGCACTTACCCCACTAGCGTCATTCCCCCCTCCATCTCGAGGACAAGTAAACATAGGCGAAAATGGACTCCAGCTTGTTGCTCGATCCCTATTTCTCTCCCAATTTGACACAGAAAACCCCAAGGGAAGAAAGCCCCAACAACAAAAGTAGGCTTCTTTCCCATCAATAATTGGAGGAGGTGATGAGATTGCTATAGCCTGAAATGCCATCTTGCAATTGCGACACCGCAACGTACAGTCGACATAAGCATCAGGGTACTCAAACATATGATAACAATATGGGCATGCAGTCCAGAAACTAGGAATGTCACTCTTAGGCTCTTCTACTCCAATTTCTTTATTTGCATTACCAATAGAACTACCAGAGAGATTGTGATTGGTGTTTCCTACAGAGCCCTCAGTTTGCTGCTGCGGCTGCTTGTTCCTTTGATGGTCAGTGGCGGGGCTTTGCAAGGGAGCAACTACCGGTGGCTGTTCGGAATGACGTTGGCTTGCCCCAAAGGAAATTTGCACTGGTTCCCTGCTCGAGCTCGGCATAAAGGTCGCCGGCGGCTGTGGGTCTCTGTTCGCGGCAGGGACAGGAGTAACCGGCGGCTGTTGGTCTCGATTTAGAAACATTACAGGCTGCGGTTGCGGTTGCTGCTCTCTGCTCGAGCTTGGCTGCTGCATGGAGGTCACAGGTTGAACCGGGTCTCGAGAAAGAAACGTCACTGATTGCCCCGAGCTAATTGGCTGCTGTTCTCGACTACCAAAGAATATTTGCTGTTGCTCTCTGCTGGAGTTGGGGAAGACATTAAACGCACTGGGCTGCTGCACAGAAGATACCGTGTTCGGGGCAGAAGGAACCGGGTCCGGGTTGAGGTTTAAAAAGAACCCGAGCTCTTTATCATACAAGCTCTTCCTGAAAGGGTTTGAGAGCAATGACCATGCATCGACCACGAGGCGGAAGGCTTGATCGGCGAAGGAGAGTGTGTTCTTCTGGGGGTTGAGCAGGAGAGCGAGGCGGCGGTACTGATTGGCTATGAACTCGGAATCATGGCTCTGGTTAGGAGCCACTTGGAGGATGCCGTACCAGTCCAAGTGCTGGTTGTTGATCCGCTTCTCGCCGGCGAGGAGAGTGTCGGCGATGGCTAGGATTTGCTCCGCCTGTACGAGACTAGGGTCCGAATCTCGGGCCCGGGTCGCAAACGATTTGCACCCTACTAGATCACGATTGTTCAATAGCTTCTCCGCGATTGACAGCCATCGGATTGCCTCCGCCCGATTGGAGTTAGGGTTGATGAAGAACGGGTGCTCCATTTTCCGCCGGAATTTTTTGATTTAATCGGAAAAGCAACTCTGCTTTCTCCTTTGATTTGATTCCAAATGCGAAATGAAATGGTAAGACGAAGAGGAGAGCAGTGTATATTTCTGAGATGACCAAAGAGGGCACCGGGTTTTGCCAAAAAGACGGCCACGCGTGCATTGGTGTTTCGGCATAGTAGGGGTACTAAGGTAATTGCATTCAGCTCACACTGGATTTGTTTACGCGAGTCGATAGAGAGTGAATGAAAGAGTGAGCCAGCCAGCGAGCAAGCAAGTTAAATTGTGAAAAACCGTTTTTACTTTTTTTACCCAGTAATAAACTTTATCTAACGGCACCATTTTGAAAAGATAAAGTAAAATAGATAATTAATTAATATATTCTAAAAATAGTACTCATATTCTTAACTTAAATGCACTTAAATTAGTAAAAACGTATAAGGCATCCTTAAAAGTACTTTTTGGATTAGAATAAAAAAGTGAGGGATGAGTTAATGTGAATAAACTGGTAAGAGTAACTTACATGTGTGCATTGAATGTGTAAATATTCTTATTTTAAAAAAAATTATTCTCATAATTTTTAAAATTTTTTTTATCTCTTCTCTTCTTCCTCTTTTCTACAAGTCACGGTAAAAATTACAAAAATCTTCCATTTAGGTTGCTCTAATTTAATTATCATAACACATTGATTTGCATTGATATGATATTTTGAATATTAAACCTTTTTTTTTTTATTGTGGTAAAAATGAGTGATGGTGAGTGATCGGGTGTGAAATGTCGCCCTCAGAGAATTAGAATTTATGACACGCAATACGCAATCACAAGCAATTAGGCACTAGCATAAAGAAATCAACAAGAAGCTAAGGAAATAACAAGTTTTCAATGCTACGGTAACTAACCAAAGTAACACAAACACATATTAACAGGTATAAACACTAAACAAATAAATATGACTCAAGCTATGGAACACTATCTTATAGATGCATAACACAATATAAGGATTGGAGGAAATCACACAACTAAGGAATTAAGGGGAGAATCCTAGTCTATACGTCACTCACGTGAGCAGATTAACAAGGATTATAACAAGGAATTGCCTCACTCTCGTGGTGAATCAACTCCAAGATCTTCAAGAACACAACGCATCAAAAGTCCCCTAACTTCCCCATTTTCATAGGAAAATTACGGTTTATGCAAGGAGTGACTTGGAATCTTTACTCATCTCTCTTTGAGGCCAAGAATCCTCCAAAACATGTTAATGAATGTTGTACATCAAGCATTAACAGAATACAAACACAAATCATTCATAAACTCAAGAACATAGATAGGACAAAAATTCCCTTTGTGCAAAATCACAAATCAAACATCAAGATATAGAGTTTTTTGCACTTTTAGTCCCACGACTATAGTGACACTAGCAGAATTGATCCACGACTTTTGAATCTTGCAATTTTAGTCAACGATATTGATTTTTTTGCAAAAATGGTCCTTCCGCCACTTTTCGTCAAAATTTCACCGGAAAAAAAAAATCTCTATTTTTAGCCAGGTTAAAATTGACATTTTACTTATCTTAAAAAATTAAAAGAAAAAAATTGATATTTGACTACATACAATATTATTAGGCTACATACTACTGCCCCAGGCGACGGAGTACATGTACCACTACAATGCTGCTGCCGAATAACCCAACTAGCCCGGAGAACGCCACGACCGCTCCGCCGCTTACTGACAGCCCTGCCTGCTCCGGAATACAACTCTATAAATCTATAATCTATAATCTACAAATAGTTTAATAACAAATAATGTGCCTTTTTATCCAATGTCTAACACGGAAGACAAGCTGGATAATGATTACAATTAAGGAATTGTATAATTGATAGTAATATTAATATGGAAACATAAGATTTTTTTATTTTTTTTTGTCTAAAGTTATTCCTCTAATCGATAGTCATAAGACTAATCATCCATTTCTATTGTCAGCACACTAAGTAGTAGGGAACTGACCAAATGATTTGCTCTATTCACATAGATGACTTCATGTTTAAGGCACGAGGTGCTGAACCACCACGCCAACCATTTTTGTTGGAAACATAATAAGATGGGTAATCTCATTTTAGTCTGAAATTGCATTACAATGGAATATTCTATAATGAAAAAAGATTAGTGAACAAACTACGAGTAACTCTTGGTTTCAGCCCGATAAAAATATTATGGGACTTGACTTTCTATGTTAGACTAGTGTATGGAACTGTGGGTTGAGTTCTTTATGTGCATAATACGGTGATAAACTAATTAAAATGTTATTAATGCGACTCAAATTTACGTCATCTCGTATAAATAACAAATATATTATACATGATTAATATTACATTTTTCAATATAAATATTACATTGTTATCTTGATTCAATCCGCTTACGAATAAAAATTTATGAAACGATCCACATTAAAATAATTCTAAATTCTTAACCATCTAAGTGAGCGAGATGATTATATCACAATAATACTTCCCTAATTGGATGCACATAGGTTTCTAGTAATGCAAAAAATATTAATTTTCATAATTAATCAACATTTTGGTCCCTCAATTGTTTCGTAATTATTAATGTAGTTACTTAATTTTCAATTTCAATAAATTTGATTCTCAAATTGTTTAAAATTTTATCAATTAGACCCGTTCAAGGACCAAAATGGTAATTTTAATATTTTTACAATTACATCAATTTGGTCCTTGAAAATCTGAAAGAGTTTTTTGAAATCAAAAGATTGAATATCATTAATAGCTCAAATGAACAGAAATACAAGAGGGCGGGTTAGAAGTCCACGACTCTATGACAGACGAGGAACTAGTTACCCGTGCGAGAACATAAGCCACGTGATTCGCTGACCTCTTGACATGGCGAACCTTTACGTTCCCAATGTCATTAGCAGTTTGATAACATTGCTTCACAATCGATCCAATATAAGAAAAATCTACTAAATGGGAATTAAAAGCAGTAGAAAAATTTAAACAGTCTGTTTCGACTATTACATTATTAAGACTCAAACTCTTCACCCAACTTAACGCTTGTGCAATAGCGACTGCCTCTGCCATCATCGGATCGTTAATACATCACAGCTTCCCACTCTGAGCTACTACGAAGTGTCCATCGTGATTGCGAATTACCGCGCCAAAGCCTCCACCATCCCCAAAGAGGACCGCATCCACGTTACATTTGACCCAAGCCTGTAGTGGGAGAGCGCATATAGCGACAGGTAACAACGTTGACAAGGAGTTACCATTAGGCTTACGAACGGGCTTCCAGGTGTGTTGAAACGCCTGAACCTGGTTGATCATGACTTCTGAAGATTTTACTTCCTCTTTCCATACTTTGTCGTTGCGGTCGTTCCAAAGGACCAAAAGATGGCTGCAAAACGAATCGCTTGATTCAAATCAGCAGCACTGGGAATCGCATTCATGAATCCCTGCAAGCTTCGTCTATGTAGAACATCGTCCACCTTCCAAACCTATCTCGCTATAGCATACTCAAAGAGTTTAATTGACAAAATTTTAAATAATTTGATGCTTAAATAATTAAATTGATTGAAATTAGAAAATAGGAATTACATTAACAATTATAAAACAATTAAGGACTAAAATGTTTTTTTTTCTTCATTTTAAATGAATGTGTTACCAGTTGCTTGTGCTCAATGTGATGATGAAAATAAACAGCAAGTCGCCGTAAAACGCAGGTGACGTGGGCGGGCGGGTAATACTGGTTCGAATTGCATATCATATTCATATACGGAACCGTAGTTTTTAAAAAGTTGAAAAGCCTCTGTTCTAGTCCAGTCACCGGAAATTTGGAACCGATCAGCAGAACGCACGACAATGACCAAGACGAAGGGTCGGAGTAGCCCTAGTCCCAGGAAATCAAAGTTTGCTGCCTTCGAATTCACAGCAGAAGATGAACGAGTCGAAAAGGATTTCGAGGATCAAACTCCGCAAATTTAAGAAATCGAAAAGCCCCAAAACATTCCCCTATCAACAAATACACTTTCCTGAACTCATGTACGTTTCATTTATTTTTACATTTTGTTTTGGTAAAAAATTCCATAACTATGACATGCGGCCTTCCTGAAATTTGATTAATTTCCGAGAAATTTCGTCAATATTATGTTTATTGGTTGCGATGAAGTTGATGAGGTCACGGTATGCGGATTTCTATTCCTGATTGCATTATGGATCAGTTTTCTAAGTTTTAGATGGATGGGTGGTCTCGATCATGGCAGCTTATATGCTGTAGTCTGAATATGGAGTTTTTATTTGTTTGAATGTTTAGCTTGCTGTTTTGGATATTTTGTTCATAGATAATGTACGTTCATTAGTGCTGCTTTTTAGTTTAATTATTTTGTTCTTAGTTGCCAGAGGACTGAGAGGAGGATCAGAGGAGTCAAAATATACTAAATGAGTTTGTGGATGAACTTGTTAATACTGGTTCTAGTGATGGGCCTATGGATGTGGAGATCATCAAGTCCGATACCCTTGCTTTCATCTGGTTCTTCTGGCTGTAAGCCTTCAGAGCACAATCGCACCGAATATCATGGTTCAGAGTTTTCCTCTCTTGCAACTACAACCAGTTCAGCAAGACTTTCAGGCATTTTGACTGATGACAAACATGTGTGCTCAAGTCCTCCTCTAATCCCAGCTGATGCAAGTGGATTTTCATTCCTGTCATCGCATTGATTTACATATTATTGCTGTGTGTCTATGTGTACTTATAATTGCTCTTGTTTAAATATTTTGTAGAATGAGCCAGTTGTTGTAGATTCAGATGATGACCCTGTGATTGAACTGAGATCGCCAAAATCTCCTTCCATTGCTCAGCTTCAGGGTTGGTTTTCCTCATACAATCATTCATTTAAGGTTTACCTGCTTATTCAAGTAACCCCTTTTTAAATCCATAGTTTGTGCTGCTGCAGGTTTACCAGATGAACATGCATTGAAGTACAGCTCCAATGTACATGATACTGTAAGCTTTATACTGTACCTCTTAACTTCTGGTAGCATACAAATTACTATAGAATACTTGGTGGATTACTATTCTTCTATGCAGATTTGGGCTTTCTATGTTTATTTATCTATTACATCTTTTTCTTGTTAGGCAAGGTCCTTTTTCATAAAACATTTTCTATGGATTTACAGGAGCTTCGGTGGTTGTTATCAATGATCATATCATATACAGGCATTTAGGTCCACAAGTTCCTGTTGTCATTTTCTCCCAAATGCATTACGCTTGAGCTTTTTCCCATTTCTGAGAAATGCCTTTGACATTTAAGTGGAAGGTTTCTGCTGTTGTTGACATTCAGTCTGTGGATTGATAGCGTGAGAGTTTCAGTGGCCTTCCCTTCGTTCACATCTTCCCATTTTGTTTCCAGTAGGGAAATGGGTTGTTTGATTTTAATCAGTTCAAGTTTCCTTGACTGCCTAGATAAAAACCTGGTGTGACAATTCGCCTGTTATCAAGGACGCGGAGTAGTAGAGGTCAGTAATGTCAAAACAATCCTTTCCTGGTCATGCTCAAAACATGTGAGGATCAAAAAGGGATTTTTTGCCTGCTTGCAAAAAGAATTTTCATTGCTTTATTTGAATCATTTTTAACTAAGGGTCCGTTTGGAAACCCTGTAAATGACTTTCGGAAGTCATTTCTGGATTTTCCGGGTTGGGTACAAGGAAAATGAAGTCAAAGGAAAATATTCATTATGGTCAACGGAAGGATGACCAATTTTGCATAAAATGTCTTCCTAGTTTTTTAGTCGGAAGACATTTTCCGGATTCTTTATTTTCCATCTCTCTTCCCTCTCTTCTTTTTTAAGTTAGTTTCCGAATTATTATTATTATCACCACCACCACTACCATCAACACCAACACCACCACAACCTCCACCATCTCGACCATCACCACCACACCACACCAGTGACACCACCACATCACCATCACCACATATTATTATTATTATTATTATTATTATTATTATTATTATATTATTATTATTATTATTATTATTATTATTATTATTATTATTTTATTATGAAAATGAACCAAACAGAAAAAATTGGCAATTTCTTAACTTTTAGCCAAACAGAAAAAGATAGTTTTCTCACATTGAACCAAACACCAGAAAATTAAAATATTAATCATTCTCCGAAAAACATTTTCCAGGTTTCCAAACGTACCCTAAATGTCTAAATTGATGATATCACCATCACTTTGGCAGTAAACTTGCTGTTATGTCACACTATTCTTGGGTGGGGGGGTTTTAGTTACTTAAACTATAAATTGGTAGGTCTTGGGGTTAGTTGAAAAAGTGCAATGCTTCTTTTCTACATTTCTTAAACTTGCAGACATTTTTCTGGCAGTGAGCAAATGTTTTCCTACTTGAGTGATACCATGTTTTTAATTTTGGATAGCTGTGTACCCTTTCAAGTATTTGATATCAACGTTCCATTTAGAAATGTGAAAAATAATTTTCAGTTAAGTCTTTCCTGCAGTTAATTGGATGGGAGGTGTATGGATAACTAGTTATCATAATTTTATGCTTACTAGTAAGGCCAACAGCTTGAGAAGAAATTATTGTAATGCAAAAAGTATTACATAATGCTATTTAAAAAGAACGAAAAGGAGTTATTCCGATAAGTTTCATACTTGTTGATCTGAAACCTTTGTGTTTCTAGCTGTTAGGATCTTTGCCGCTTTGCTGTTGGATCCTTGACTGGTCTGACAGACAAGAAAGCAATTCAATTCACTAGACTTCAGCATATAAGGACAGATGGAAAACTGCTGGCGGGAGTTGGATGGGGAGTTACATTTAAATGTTTTACTAAATATTTTATTGTTGGTTGAGTTTATTTTCCTTTTTTCTTAATATTTCATCATTTGAAAGTTCTAGCATTTTCTTAATTTAACAGGTAGTGCTCCAAAACAACTGATACTCAGTATGAAAATATTACTTCTTTTTTTCTCTATCCACTTTTGGTGAATCATATATTTTTTGCAACTTAACCATCTAGCTTTACTTTAAGTGTTCGTCAATCAACATGTACTGCTTGAGCATCTTTATCATTTTATAGCATATTGCTTTTCTTTCACTATATAGAACTTCTATGAACATGGAAGTAATGAAGTATCTCTTTTTTTTTTTCAGGTTAGAGACCGTGGGGAGTGAACTATTTTTGGGGCAGGAAAGGTTTTCTCTTCAAGCATTCTTTTCCCATGTAGTACAAGGCCAATTACCTAGTTTGTGTACCTCTCTTGTCATGCTTACAAGGGAAAAGTATACCTGCTTGGTGATTTGAGAATTAAATTGAATTCAGCTATGATTTGATGTTATAGCTGTTAAGGGTGATTATTGGTCACTGGTAATATGCAACATACAGAAGACTGAGAATTTGTGAGTTTGGTTTATTTCTTAGGGCCAACAAGCAACCAGTCATGATGCTTTCTTGTAGCTCTTGGCAAAGTTATTTCAAAAAATTGTTGGGGTGTTTTGAATGTAGTATAAAACATGACAGAAGCAGCCCGAGTAGGGTGGATGTAGTTGAACAACAGTGTCTTACAAATTACAAGTTCAAATGCCTAATAAGAGAAACATGGTGCTTGAAAGTTGTTCTGAACTCTGGGAATTGCAAATCCTTATTGCCTTCATTTACTCTGAACTCTAGTAATCACTAGAACCCATTCTATCTGCTCCTCTAACGTTCGTGAAATCAAGCTACGTGAAAAAGAGTAAAGAACATCAAGCAATGTTCTCTACATTGTTTTATCATTCATTAGTAATTTCACTTGTTGCTTGGATGTATTACATGCAGTTTTGAAGAATCCTTTAATGAAGTTATTTATCCTAAAGGGGATCCTGATGCTATTTCCATCAGTTAAGAGAGATGTTGATCGACTTCAGCCAGAGACATTCATCAATGATACTATTGTTGATTTTTACATAACGTGAGTGTGTGCTTGCATGGACCTATCATCAACAATATTGCTAGCTGCAGGACTTTTATAATTCTCAGTTCCTGCTATTTTATTGATTTTCTTTGTCATTGCCAAATATTTATAATTCAATAAACAAAACAAAATTGGCAGATATCTTAAAAATAATATCCCTTCAGAGGAGAAGCACAGGTTTATTTCTTCAATTGTTTTTTCTTCCGGAAGCTGACTGACCTAGATAAAGATCCATCTCAAGCTTGTGAAGGGAGGGCAGCTTTTCAGCGCGTTCGCAGATGGAAATGAAAGTTGATATTTAAAAAAAGATTACATTTTTGTTCCAATAAACTTTAGGTCAGAGAGTGGTTACTACATCCTATTAATTATTTTAGCATTCAGGGTCTTAGCTCTCTATAATGAAATGTCTTCTCTTTTGCAGTTATCACTGGAGTTTGATTGTCATCTGTCACCCTGGGGAAGTGGCTGGCTATGGAGGTGTGGTTGGTAACTTATTTTCTGCAGTTTTATCAATTTTACTCAGTATTAATGTCTCCAATGATGGAAACTCTTGCAGATAATGAAATGGAGAAGTCATCCAGGGTCCCATGCATCTTGCACATGGATTCTCTTAGAGGAAGCACAAGGGTCTCAAGAATCTCTTTCAAAGGTGGGTGTCTTTGATTTCATTAGCATTCACATGGTTATGATGAACTTCCCAACAATGCTCTTGAAGCAACTGCTAAGGATAAGGGAAAAACCTCAAGACTTGGCATATACATTATTTTGAAATTTATTTATTTAGTTTGTTTATCTTGAGGAATGTTTGTAATTATTTACTATATAAAAGTAGTGGGGGAATAAGGATATTAGATGCAAGTTCAGAAAATTTTGGGGAAAAAGAAAAGTGAAGCAAAGAAACTAACAGAATCCAGTATATCGGGGAAAGTGACGATAGAGAATACTGACATCGCCTACCATTTGATCAGTTACTTGTGGGAAGAGTGGAAAGAGAGGCATGGTGAGCTGGCTGAAGACATGCGTAGGAAGTTCTTCAACTGCAGTTTGTTCATCTCAAGGTATAAAGACTTCTCCAGTTATCTTCATGATTGACAAATGATAACATTTTGTTTATGGAAAAAGGTTCCCTCTTGAGGATGTTAAGGTACCCTTTAGATGAATTTACACCTTCATTCAAGAAGACGATGACTTTGTTTTAACAAGTTTTTCCCTTTAACTTATGAAATTATTACAGTAGACCAACATCCGTGATGTGTCACATTTTTAGAGGTGTAATTCTGCATCTAAATGTAGTTCTTTTCTGTGTGTAGAATCACATTGTTTTTGAATATTGAAGAGTAATTGTTGTCATGTGATATTTACACTTATATATTAATGAGTAATCTAACCTCCGTTTGGTGTGAACCAATAAAAAGATCTGATTACACATCATAAAGTGAACCAACTCTCTGAATGTGCCACAAAATTGAAATATGCACTCCTTTCCTTGGTGTTTAGCGATCTTTTTTCCTTTTTTTTTTTTTTTATTGCATATGCTGACTTTCTTTTGATCTGGTTTCAGCTACCACAGGCAGGAGATTTGTTTGATTGTGGCCTTTTTTTATCACTATGTTGAACTTTTTCTGGAGCAGGCTCCAGTCAACTTCAGCCCTGCCGAAATAACAGAATCATCAAATTTGTGAGTTACCATTTGGAACCTTTAGATTTGAACTTTTTCTGGAGGAGATTTCATCGTCCATGCGCTTATGCATCTGGAGTAGTCTTTAATATTGATTACATGGCTGCTCATTTATATGAAGCACAGGGATGAATTTTATAGCAGCATTTTATATCAGTGGGTGTCTTATGCTTGTACCTGAGGCTTGACTATCAAACCACTTAATCTAAAGAGACCAAGAATTATATGCAGATTTTTTTCTCATTCCCATTATTCCTTCTATTTATGAACTCTTAATGCTTTTACCCCATCTTCAGTTTTCTTGGCAATTGTATCATAAGAGTCACAGAAGCATTTATCTTTTCAGCTAAGCAAGGACTGGTTCCAGCCTAAAGATGTTCTTATAAGCGTGATCATATCAGGAAGTTGATATATGAAATTCTCAAACATAGTTGGGATGATTGTTCAACTGATTCTGATTACAAGCATTCCTTCGAATAGTATAAATAAGGAACATGCAGGTGTGGATTCGTCAATGAATTGTGCAGTTCTAGGGAAACAAGCCAAATCAATGACTTTCACTCTCCTGCTGATGCTGATGTTCAAATTTTGTCTCCACCACGAACCCATGTTAAAAGCTTGAAATTTGCAGGAGGAACAGATTTGGTTCCTGGAGATCTGTCACCGCAAGGTTGATACTCCAAAGGCCTGCCCCATTAACAATTACATGCATTCTGGACAGAAGTTGACTAGTCGTGGTAGTATAACTATGTCACCAATAGAGGTAATTGATCTATTTACTTATCTTTACCCTTACCTTCTTTTAAATCCCTTCAAGTATGTTGAAATTTGAAATATGTTTCCCTTTTAAAAAAAAAGGTTAAAACTTTGTGCTATTATCAGCCTCTCCTTGTTGTGAAACAGGAGAAGAGGAGACGGGGGAAGAGTTTATGGACTTCTCACCAGCTCTAAAAAAGGGAAGAAGACAGCAGATTGAGCATTTTGAATTATGCCCTGTAAATGAGGACATCAAACCGTCCTTGGAATGAAAACTGGTGGTCTGTCAATGTCATCACAGGTTTGCCTGGAGAAGAAGTTAATGTGCGAGACATCAAGTTCAGATGAGGAATCTGAGGACTGCATTGTTGTAGATTCTCAGGGCGAGATTGACACCTGTGATGATATCCATCATACGTCAGAGTTCTCTTTCTGCCAAAAGACAAATACTTGTTTTCCACCTCAGCCTAGAGGCTGACTCCCTGATCATGAAGCAAATCATGTTCAATCATATATGCAAGAAGAAGAGCAAGCCAGGCCGAAGCATTTGCCTGAAATAATTGAGGTTTCCGGCTCTGACACGGAAGACAAGGGCGAGTGTCTCGTGACATCTACTGCAGAATCTGCTGCCTATATCGTGGAAGACTCCGACGAGGATGAAGATAATGTTGAAAGAAGCATGAACCACCGCGGGCAGCCACTACTGCGAAGCAAACCTGGGTGGAAAACTGAGATGGATGATGAATGTGGATTGATAGCTAAGTTGAAGATGGATGAATCATAATAGATCTATCTGTCTATGAGTAATTCATGTTACTTATTTTTTGTGAATATATAGACTATAGAGTACCACATACTGGAAAGGTGGCCAGCTTCTATGGACTATGCTCATTCACTTGTTCATTCTGCTTTCTCCACGAAATTGACTTGTAATATATAATGGACAAGTTAGGCAAATTGAAAATTAAGCGCTTAAATAAGTTGAAATAGAATTGGCACATGTAAATTAATTGTTACTAGAGTCCATCAATTCACAAGTCGTTAATGTAAAAAAAAAAAAAATCGTTTAAAATACCAAACATTGTAAACTTTGGTGCAAATAATATTTTTAATTGAAACTTGTTACTTGTGTGACTCGTGTTAATTCAGTTGTACCAAAAATAAAGAGTTTATTCAAGAGAGGAATGACGATTTTGTAGCTAGAATGATCCACATCTTACGGAATCCCTAAGGAAAGAGGTGTTACAAAAGTATTGATCTGTTTTGATTGTCAATTTGTCAGAAAGTTTGTAGGTTGCTTAATGATATGTTGTCTGACTTCTCGTACACCTTGAAGCATGTCTTTTCAGTTTCAACAGGCTTGTTCATGCTTTAGCTAGAGCAATGAGTTTTCATTTTTTTGTTAGTACTATGACTTTGTAAATTCTCAATTTCGTCCTTCTATTTGGTTGTCTTATATGTTCCTTCCTATATTGAACACTTATTTTCTTGATAATTAATGAAGGTTTTCTTTAAAAAAAAGAAAAAAGAGAATAGTTTATTCAAATATTTGTCATTAGTGACAAATTTGTCCGGATAATTTCAATATTTTATACTAGTCACAATTTTTTTTTTAAATGTTCATTTTCATTGCGAAAAGTTATTTTTTGGCAGTTGAGGATATAATTTAAAAAATAAAGTTAAAGATTATAATAAAGATGTTACCATAATTAATTCACTTTTTCATTTGAGTCCATTGCACAATATTCTATAGTTTACGAGGTAAATTTATTCAGTGCACAATTGTACATACAAGTAGTGATTTTAAATGTTTTCTTGCCAATTAAAAAAATTAGAGTAAATAAATAAACAAATAAATACAGAGTAATAGGAAATTTGTCGCAAATTTTCAAATACACAAAATTAGAAGGAAAGCAATTTCCCTCGCACGCGCTCAGATTCAATATTCAAATTCTCTCCCTGCTAGAAAAGGGCTTTCTCATCGAACCGCTGCATTCGTTTCATTTTCTGATTCTGATTCGCCAATCCTTTCCACAAATGTAAGCTCAGTTATCGCTCTTTCTCTCTATCTCTCTCTCTCTCTCTCTATATGCATGTTTTAGATATACTAATTACATATATTCTGCGATTTTGATGTTTGTTTCTCTGTGAATTTCTGAAATGCTTTACTCCCATTTTCGTTTGAATTCATTGCTCTTTTTGCTTTTGCGAATTGTCAATTGGTGGAGCCCTAGGAGTCATCGATCTCCGTGAAATGGTTACTCGAGTGGTGAAATAAGGTTCTTAATGATTTCCAGTAGTAACGGCGGTCATTCTAATCGTATTTCTCTTTAACGTGCTGGTACTGTTACAAACTTAGTACGGTATAGCAGATTGTGTTAGCTCTAATGAGAAGCTAGAATTGAGGCACCAACTGATATGCTGCTGATAGAGTGATAGGGATGATTGAGGTTTTTTTTTTTTTTTTTTTTTTTTTTTTTCATTGTTTAGACTAAGAGAATAATTCTAGCAGTCATGGAAGTTTATTGATTCCATTGTAGTTATTAACTTTTGTGTGCTATCTTCGTGAATCAGAGCATTTTGTGTTTTGTACAACAGTGGAGGAAATGGACAGAGTTTATGAAGAGCTGGATGAGGTCAAAGCAGAGATAGAGAAGCTCAGAGAAGAATGTCGAGCCAAAACTGAGCTATGTGGGAGTCTGAAGAAGGCTCATGTTGAGCTAGCAGCAAAACTTCAAGAAGCCAGGTTGGAGATTGAAAGACAAACCAAGGAACTGTGCGTCAAGTCCAAGGAGATCTTTGAGGTGAGGCAGCTTTATGAGGAAATCAAGTCCATTTTACATGAAAAGGAATCGTTTCTCCAGAGTCTTAGTTCTGCTAATCAAAAGCTGAGAGTGGATTACTGTGAGAAAATTGGAAAATTGGAGGGGGAAAATAAAGAACTAGTGTTGGCTTTAGATGAAGCAACAACTAAGATTCAAGAACTGGAGAGAAAGGTTTGTGCCAGTGACAAAGATATCAATGCTCTCAAGGAAACTTTATCTGTCAGAAAGGAGAAGGGTGTCGAAGCCCAGCTGAATGTCCAGGCATCTAGAGAGCTGAAAGAGGCGAATGAGGTTATCCAAAAGCTTGAGGAAGATAATAGGATTGCACAAGATCAGCTGAAATGGAAGAATGAGCACTTCACACACCTTGAAGAAGCTCACAGAAGGCTTCATGATAATTTCCAGACAAGTAAGGCTGAATGGGGAAAGGAAAAATCAGAACTGCTTGAAGAGATTTCCTCCTTGCAGACAAGCTTAGATTCCCAGATTAGAATCTCACAAGATCTTGAGACTCAGTTGAGGCTCTGTAACCAAGCTTTAGCTCATGAGGAAAGCAGAAGAAAGGTTCTCGAAGTGGAAGTGTCTGACTTCAAATCTCGATGTGATGACATCTTTCTAGAATGCCAAGAAACTAAATCAAGCTTGAGCATTTGACCTTCAAGAGAGATGAAGAAATTGGAGAACTTTCGAAACTTACTAAGAACAAAAACACTCTGTTCAAGGAAATGAAATTTCAGAGCTTCACAGCTAGAGCAAGAGAAGTTGGATTTATGTGCATCTCTTAGGGAGCTTCAAGATACAAAACTCAACTGACGCTGCTGCCAGCTCCTTTCTCTGAAAAAAACTCCAAACCAGATTTAACTCACTGGAGCAGTTGCACAGTAAGTACTCCCTTCAATACAAAGAAAAGGAAGCTAAATTGAGTTCTGAAATTGAAAAGTTGACAGAAGATGTGAAAGAATGCATGTCTGAGCTAAAGGTTAAAAGTAAAAGAATGAAAAGTTAGGAGAGGAGCTAGAGGGCTGCCATTATTCAATGTATGTTCAAAATGAAGAAACCTTCCATATTAATGCTTGTGTTGCAGTCTGAATTCCCTGTGCCAGAAGCAGCTCTCAACTGGAATTGCAGAATTGGAGTTGCACAATAAGGAGAAGGAAACAAAATTGTTCTTCTTAAAGAGCAGTTGGAATCGATTGATATTGCACACAATAAAAGTTTGTGCTGATCTAAAAAGAAAAATGTGAAGAAAAAAAATGCCCCTAGAGGCAGAAAATAAAAGGTATAAAGAAATGGTGGAAGAATTAGCTGAGTAAAACTTACGAACAATAAACAAATGCTGCAAATGGAAACTGCTCTCCAAGAAAGCAAAGGTGCTTCTGAGGCTTTAGAGCTAACCTTGGTTTGGCTGAAAGAACAAGTGAACTCTGGATAGTAAACTTGAAACGGAGAAGTGGAAATCTGTGGCAGAGCATCTGGAAGCAGACTTAAAAAGAACCAGCATAGCCTATGAAAAGGAGAATGAGAGTCTTTGTGGCATTGTAAAGAGCAAGATTCCAAGATAACTGATATGCAACTAAAGATATCAGAACTGGAGTTGTGGCAATTGCAAGAGCAGAGGCTGTGGAAGCTTTAAAGAAAGAAAATAATTCAGTACTTTGAAGTTGTGGGAAGATAAGGATGGCAACATCAAGATCTTCAACATGAAATCACTCAGTTGAAGCAAGAATTGGCTAACAGTGAACTGAAAAATGAGCAGCAAAATCAGATGCCCTTTCTGATGTTTGAGAAAGAGAAGCAGAATCTTTTGATGTTCTGAAAGTGAGGATGAAAGAATTCATGATCTTATGGAGCAGGCAAAAGTTATAGGAAAAATCTAGAAACTGCAGAAAGCTGTTGTCAAAGAAAAAGAGAACTTGCTTAATGAAACTCTGCAGAGGCTGAGAGTTCAAAAATTCTTGAGGGTTGAATCAAAAAACAAGGTGATTGCTGAATTGGAATAAGAGTTAGATGATTTGCTTCAGAAAGCTGGAATTCCATGAAAAATCCTTGTTGAATTCAAACGAAGGTGAAGGAGCTCGACACTAAGTTGAGAGCAAGCAAAGTGGAATTAGAAGAACTGAAAACTCAATTTGGTATGGAGCAGATGAGACTTGAGGGGTAGAAATGAGGAGGGCTTGGAGTCCCAGAAAATGATCTGCTCCATAGAAAAAGAAATACACAGAGAGGGATAGTTTATTATGGGAATAGGAAGAATAAAGAGAGATAAATAGAGATATTTGGATGAAGACGATGAATTGCTAAAATTTTGGGGAAAATGTTGAAGCATTCTGAAGGCAAAAGTAGATAGAATAATACAATCATATTATCGAGGGATGATGAATATAACTTGTGGAACTGTAAAAACAACGCTCTTACGGCTAGGAAGGACTTGACCAACAAATGGAATAGAAGAGATATATTGAGGAACATAGATAATAGAAAGCTTCTTGTGGGCAGGTAATAGTGGTTACTCACCAAGTCAAGCTGAAATCACAAAAGCTTCTTTTGTGGACATCAAACCATTCATTACACAAAATGAGGACAGCATTTCTATGTATGTCACTGTTTTGAGGCAATGAGCATTGGCTTTCATTGTAATTGAATTGAGACTGATTTCTTTGTTGTTTATCAAACAAGTGTTTGTGTCAATTTTTTTGTTACTCTTAATACATGAGAAAAATATATACCTTCTTAAATCATATTTCCTACTAAACACAAGCAGGTTTTCCCATTTCTTTTGACTTCTTGCCATGTCATTCTCTGAGGAGATACCCTGGACATATAACCAGTTCATTGCTATGCAACAAAAGAACAACCATCTCAGAAGACCACATGGTAAACTGTAAGTAACAATAACTGTTTCTCAAATACAGACTCCTTACAACATTTAGACCACAAAAATGGTTATATCCATGTGACCATGTTTGCAGTATAATAAGTTGACAGAAATTAATGGAATCAAGACCCAAGCCATATTTTTCACAGCAAATCTCTGTGATGTGAGTAGAACTTCATTGTTGTTCATCTCTTTGCGATGAACCAGGTTCTGTGAAAATTTACGCCATCTTTCTTTGTTCTTTTCCGATGATGTGAAATTCTGAGTGAACTCCAAGAGCCCTTGCCTCAAAGCTCCAATATTCCACCCTTTGCCCACCAATATGCTTTGTCACGCCCATTTTAGGAGACCTAGGAGAAGCAAACACTAGTTAAGTAAAAGGGTTTTGAAATTCTCTGGCAGTTTCCGTTCTAAAGATGCTCTTCAGAACCGGGAATTAGCAAAAAAAAACCACGAGTGATGTGAATAGCAAGGGAGAGTCTTACTGCATCTATGTTCCTATTTTCATCATCGAAAAACAGCATTTCTTTATAAGGCACCCCAGTTCTTCTGTGGATTTTTGAAATGTGCGTCTTGTGTGACCAACTGGAAAACACCTCCTGAGAGCAATATAAAGTTGTTAAACATGATCGCCTTGCAAGGCTAATAACCAACCATTCAAAATTTACAGAGGAATAGGGAAAATAGAAGTTCATAAGGCACATGGATGTTATGCTCATGATATACGGTTAAATAGAAAACCCCAGTAGCCCTAAGTTAAGGTTATCAATAAAAAGGTTTGGATCCCAAAATATCTCACCTGTGCTGCAAACATTGATTTTATCTCCAGCTTTCAAGGAAAGCGTTGGCTATGTCTGGAGTGGGAGATCTTGAGGCAATAGCAACATTAACTCCCTTGTCCTTGAGGGCATATAAAATACCTTTTGCTTGAGGATACAATTTTGGCATTTCACGTTTGGAACGACATTCACTGAAAGATAAGTACAGAGATAACAGTTCAAAATGATATTAAATGCTGTCCATGTTCACAATATTTATCATTTCATAGCACTGCCGCAGTTTCCAATACCAGCACATTGAACTAGTTGATGCATCATGCATCCATGCAAGAAAAGCACAGCCACTAGCGGATCAAAGGCACAAGAGTCTCTTGAAAGCAAAAACAAAGTCAATACAGGCAAACTTATCTCATACTTTCATAGTTCATACTAAACCTACAAAATCACATTCAGAAAAATAAAATAAAAGAAAGGGAGACAAAGGCCCTGTTTGGTAACATAGTTAGCTTATCAGCCAATTTTGACTTATTTGACCACTATTAGTGGTTTGCCTTGGTTAAACAATTTGAGTGTTTGATTAATTAGCTTTTTGTAACACTTATTACTCCAAAATGTTAAAATTCAAAAGCTGCTCAAAAGTAATTTTTTCAATCAGTTTTTTGAGAATTCATTTTGCATGTAATAAGCTATTAGCTAAACAGCTAATTTACCAAACACTACAATCAGCTAATAATATCAACTAGTCAAACCACAAACCTATTCAGCTAACAACTATTTACCAAACACCCCAAGACAGTAAAATCTATGTATCTTCACAGCATGGTGTTTGACATTTGGTGATAGTTGATTGGTTTACCAAGCAGGCCCACATCAAAGCTCCCACCTTTTTTCTTCTTGAGACTAGCTTCCCTGTTCTATATTTTGAGGAAAAAAGGACTTCAATTCTCCCAATTTCAGAAAATCAAGGGAAAAAAAACTTACAATGGATGAACAAACAGATACGATGAAGTGTTTCTCTTGCGTTTTTGCAGCCATATCCAGAGGTCCAAAAGCAGGAGCATAAGCAGCACACCAAGGCTATACATTATACATACATACTGATACATAGATGCAGGTGTCAAGGGTGTTTACCAGTAGAATGGCAGATAGTGTAGTCGAGATCCAAAGACGACCAAACGAGGCAAAACCTGAAACAATCCCAGTATCTGCAA
Organism: Ipomoea purpurea; assembly: GCA_009835305.1. Classification (NCBI taxonomy): domain Eukaryota; kingdom Viridiplantae; phylum Streptophyta; class Magnoliopsida; order Solanales; family Convolvulaceae; genus Ipomoea; species Ipomoea purpurea. The sequence continues at coordinate 25,220 of VALG01005145.1, forward strand.
TCGCCTCGGTCTTCACCCCTTTCGTCTCCCATCTCAAATCCAATCACCCCTCCTCGGTCCTCACTTTGTGCTTCAACCAACCAATAGCTAATGGGTCTCATCCGTGAGCCATGACGAGTGGATGGAGATGAAATTTGGTCCGGGTTGTGGGCTGAATAATGGGTTTGAGAATTAATTATCGGATTTTGAATAATTGTCATCCTTAATAATAATTAACATTTGACCATGTTTGTTTTGTCCGGACTAGGTGTAGGCGATAGAACAGCTATGAAAATTGCTCGCCACAGATCCAGTCGGGGTACATCGACAACTAAATAACCCACCACCAAAGAATACAGAATTACTATGGAGTACTATACAAAATTACCACAGATTTAAATAATAAATAATAATAATAATAATATGAAAAAATATGTAATCTAATCTAGTCAAGTTGGTTTGATTTGGTAATTACAAGACTTTGAGTTTAATTTTTAATGAGAGGCGGTTGATTTTTTTAGTTTTAGTCGATGATCAAGTAATGTTGGTTTACTTTATTGTGGTTATTTACCAGCTATTGGTCACAAGACATATTAGTTAGTTTACTTTAATTATAGTCATTTGCTGACTAGGATCATAATATGAGTTTATCGAATGCACACCTTGGATAATGGTTAAGGATTTTCTCATCGCTCAAAAAATAAATAAATAACATATGGTCTCGAAAAGAACGAGCAAGTAAGAGAGCATTTCTTATACTAATATATTATTTGTTTGATTATTTTCAACACTCTCTTAATCGAGTTTGTCACACAAGTCTTTATAGTCCGATTTGAACTATTATACATGAGTGAAAGTCAAACATTGCGGGCCATACAATTTCGAACAAATTAGATAAGTGATACGTTGATATACCATATGTAGCATGCTAAGTAAATAAATCAGCTAACATAAGCGTGAAACCTATTGTATTAAAATAAATAAATACATCCAACAGCATAGTATGATTTCGACTCTTCTCACAAATTGAGTGTTTAGGTTAGATTATACTATTTGTAAGCAGAAGTGTATACTTTGATGTTGACAGCATATACTATAAAGTTTGAAATTTTGGGTTATCAAACAAAATAAATGAATTCATATTCAAAATGGTCATTGATTATAATGATTTTTCTCACTTTCGTCTTAAACGACTTTGGTGACCTAATGTAATCCCCAATCTTTTGTGTTTTTGCTCAATTTAGTCATCGCTTGTTATTCCGTTCATTTTGGTGTTAAATAGAATGACAATTCAGTAATTTCAATTAATATCTCTTTACTCCTAAACCTGCAAAGTGTAAAATCATTCATAAAATTTGATTCGCAAAATAATTCGTAAAGGAAAAATAAATTACGCACTTCACATGGCTGAAAATAAAGAGAGATCAATATTGAGATTACTAATTGTCAATTTATTTAACATCATATTGACAAAATAACAAAAAGATCACTAAATTAAATAAACACAAAAATTGAGACTATCACCTAAGTGTGTAGGACGAAATTAAAAAAAAAAAAAAAAAACGTTATCTATTTGTTTTCTGCATAAATCCACTTTTTTGTTTTCTCCTTATATTCTTGTTTCTTTTTATTTTTTAATGTTCGCTAAATACATTGGCTTTTCTCCCACCTTAGCGCTCTCTATCTTCCTTGGCTTTACGCTCCCTCTTTCAGCTTCAGGTTCTCTCTGTATGCAACATTACCACATAACATAAAACTGCTTCCTATCGAGTATTGTTCGATACTTCTCACATGGCGTCGATTGCTCCGCCAACATTTCGATCTCCTTCCACTTGCATTGATCCAAACTTTTCCAATTTCAACTTCTCCGTCGGAAAGTTCACATCCCGATTGAAGCGGCCTTCACCGCTTTTCTTCAGCTCTCACTCCCTCGCGAGCCCTCTTTCTGCATTTAAGGTTTTCGGAGCATTCTCTCTGCTGCCGCTGCCGAAGCAGCGACAGAGATGGCGCGGATTCCTCGCCGTCGGCGTCTGAAAACGTTTCTCCTCGCGGAAGTGGGACTCCGCGATTCAAGAGGCGGTTAAAAATGTGCTGAAGAGGTTCGATAGTTTTGTGAACTCGAATTGGAGCGAGTCCGAGAGTGGTGGTGTTACGAAGAGGAAAAGCGAGGATGGGGATTGGGATTGGGAGCGGTGGAAAAAGCATTTTACAGAAGTTGAGGAGCAAGAGCAAATGGTTTCCATTTTGAAGGTTGGATTAGTGTTTTTTCAATACTTCTGTTTTTTCGTTATATTATATATTTTTTGCATATTCAATCCTTTGTTGAATATTTTGCTGGTTGGAAGTGGGAGTTTTACCAGTTGCAAACCTCATGGCAGAATCTATTCCATGCTGTTCGCACTTAATGTTTCAAGCTATTTATCAGTATTTTTCAATTAGAAACATATACGGAGCATATAATACTATGTATCTGTTAATGTGAATTATGACTAGTCTCAAGTGGATTATGTCTTCAGTCGCAGTTAGCAGGTGCTATTGGTTCAGAGGATTATGAAGAGGCTGCAAAGCTTAAGGTGGGGATTGCTGCTGCAGCTACAAACGACACTGTGGGAAAAGTGATATCTCATCTAAATGTATGAATTCCATCGCAGTTCTATTCAAATCATCCATTGTCTTCCACTAAATTCTTAATGTTTTTCTTCTTGTTGGCCAATTTATTGTCATAACTCATAACTCATTAATATCAAACCACTCATAAAAATTAAATAAAATACTGAGTAATTAAATAATAAATTAATTAACTCTTTTCCTATTTCTGACTTCACTATAACTTTTTGGAGTTTAAATACAGAATGCAGTGAAGGAAGAGCTGTATGCAGATGCAGCTTTCATACGTGATCATGCTGGTGCTGGGTTGGTAAGTTAGTTTATACTATATGACATGGTAACTATAATACCTATTGCTAGATATTGGTAATTTGATTTTGGTTAGTAATCAACTAATCATGTATAAAGTGATCAATATGCTA